>JANAWD010000026.1:0-141237 GCA_027627245.1 Meripilus lineatus | reverse complement strand
CTATCCCCTCGTGTGCCTTGGCAGATCTCGCTCTCTATGGGCGTAAAGCGGTGATAACCAGAACGAAAAAGCAGGCAGTTTTTCCTTGCTGTCCAGTTGAGATGGGCGCGGGGATCAAGTGGGTTAACATGGGAGCGAGCGGCCGTTCTGTCCAAGAAGTCCCAAGACTTCAGCGCGCTCCAGGGCCCGGAGGAGGCGATTTCGGGTCAGATTTAGGTGATTGGAGGGAGATCAAGTCGAATGAGGGGGAGTGTCGCCCGTCTTTCTTGCACGATGGTCGTCCGCTGGATCGAACCGCCCGGAAAGACTGTACCTTACCAATGATATACGTGTTATAAATATCGCGAACTGTACCGCTGGGTGTGGTGTATTATACATAGAATAGGATCATGTGCATCGATCTCGACAGAAGGTCGCAGGGCGCGCTCGGTCGTAACTGTCAAAAGACAAAGAATTCGAAAGCCGGCGGTGGTGTATAATTACTTTTGCGAGCGCTATGTACATGTAACACCGGGTCTTGTGTATGAGGTTAACCGTTATGTGTTTATGAGATGCGAATGTGAATGCGTGAGGGAGAGATGTCGATGAGAGATAGATGTCCAGTACATCGCATCACCATCCACGTTACCGTTCCCGGACTCGACAGCCTCAAGGACCGCAGCAGCTAAATTATTTCTACTCGCCATATCCGACTCCGACCCTTCGTCTCGCATCGTCCCCGTCCCTTCATACGCATCATTTCCATATCCTTCCCCTTGAGTAGTGTTTCTAGTGTTTCTACTGCCAGCTGATATTTGTTTTAGCACGTGTGGTCCTCCTCCTTGAATTTGTAGTTTATTCCGCGCAGTCAGGCACACTCCAGACCCAGAAGAGAACTGGACGAGTGTCACGGCAACGTCCAGCACAAGTCTCCGGATCGGCCAACTCGCTGATGTTGTTCTTGGTGATGATGAGCATGATGAGGTTACTACTCCTGATGGGGAAGCACTGTTGCTATTCGTGCTGCCACTTGGATTTGGGGAGGTGGGAAGTTTGTGGTATGGCCCGGGGAGTTTGCCGCGTGTCGCGTGGGTAATGATGAAAAAGGGGACGAGGCGTGTTCGGAGTAAAGTTGAGCACTGTGGGTGGTGTGGATGTGCGGCGTGCGTGTTGGTTGGTTGGATGATTGGTTAGTTGGTCGATCGCGTTAGGTGAGTGGGCGTGAAAGAAAAAACGTGGCGTGTGAGTCAGTACCGGGATGTGAGACAAGGGTCACATCGAGATGGGGGTAATGCAAGGGGAGCAGGAAAGGAAAAACGCAGAAATGGGGTCGTATGTGGATGATGCAAACAGTGAGAAGACGGAGACGGAGCTGAATGGATCATGGATCATCATCATGGTGCAGCGATGAGGTGAGGTATGAGCGGAAAGGAAGGAGCATTCAGGGTCCATAGAACATCCAAACAGAATCCCGGAAGGTTTAGTGTCGAAGAGACTCATTTAAGAGATTTTTGGGGTCAGAGTTACATATAGAAAGGCCGGGGATTTGACCCAACCAACCAGAAGCCCCGTTCATTACCCCAAACAAAATAGACACACCACACTTACCTCGTTGTTCAATAACGACGATTTGCGTTGCGCTAGTCTCAATATTAGGCGAAGTATAACCTATCACGGGGCGCCGAATATACCCAAACAAATGACATGCGTTCAGGTCAAAGGGTTACAAGTTTATGAGTTCCAACGCATGAAAAGACGCGTAAAAACGCGCAAAGACGGCGATTCCTCACCTCGGACGCTGGTAAGTTATTCGAAGCGAGTTCCCATAAGGTTTTCGGAAGATGTACCAACCATTCCACGAGTTTCTTGGCATGTTCTGGGGAACGAGTAACACGAAATGCCCCACTGTATTCGGGTTCGGTGTCCAGCTGTAGAATTATCCCCATACACGAGGAGCGCAAAGGAGTAAGATTCTAGCACCCCAATCCGGGAAAACGATACTGCGGACGTACCAATACCAATCTCCCCAACACGTCAATCGTAGACTTCTTCACAGGAGACGCAGACGAAGTCCGGATAGCGTGATCCACGAGCGTAGTCAGCAGTGCGTCTACAGAAACCCCTTCACTCATCCCATCGTTGCTTAGAATTGCCCAGATTGTGGGTAATATCGCATTATAGGCGGACGACGAAAGTGGTCGCGGGAGAGAGGCATGAGAGCCCGGTCCTGAACCCGAACCTCCTTGCAGTAGCTGGATGACGTATTGACCAACTCGTTCTGCTTGCGACGGGCTTGGTATTGTAGATCGTGGGTCCGAAGTAACCTTACGATTTGTGGTGGGAGTGCGTGTCGGACGAGATTTCGATTTTGTGGGCCGGTTTTCGTTGGTCGAAGATAGTAACTGTAGTGATGTGAGTTCACAAAAGATTACGTTGAGGTCTTGGAATGCCTGTTCGGTCTAAAACGAATAACGTTGGTCGTCTTCCCTCCAAGCATATTATAGATGTAATGACGTACCTTAATATCCCGTTTCCCTGTCAAACTAACATGAGGAGTGAATGGAAAATACGGTGACATATATCCCAAGAATGTGCTTAAATCCTGAGAGGCATCCTTGTTTTTCCCATTTGGCTGAAGTAGCCGGAGAATAAGAAAAAACGATGACGTTTGGTATGTTATTGATTGTATTTACCCGAGAATTTGTCCGCGAGAGGTTGCCATATAGGCATCTTGCAATCTCGCTCACGGCTACTACCAGATTCAATTCCGTCTCTGGTGGATTTCCGCTGGGAGAGAACACGACAGGTGCGCAGTCGAGGAAGGTGGAAATGAGAATTTGGTGGACAGTGGAGGTAAGGTGCTACAAAATCCAGTGAGAAATAAAGCAGAGTGATAGCGAGAGCATTGTCCTCACTTGAAGGCTGGATTGTCCCGAATATCCAACAATGGGCCTAGCGGAGAGGCTACTGGGCCCTGCCTGAAGGGCATTCAATTCGCAGAGATCTTGGAAGGTCCAGTTCCCGATATCGTGACCGCCCAAATCGTAACGACCGATGTGGTCCTCTTCGAAGTTGTCAAAGTCGACATCTGGGTGCCATTGCCGAACCGAGGACACCTGTGTATACGAACCAGCTTCATAATTAGGTTTGATCAGCGAGTCGAAGGCTGTAAAAGCTCGATTGGAACTGAAGCTAGATGCGAAGAACCAGGTGGGGGTTGGGGTATGTCCCAAAGACGAGGAGGAGTCTGGGAGGTGATCATCGACCCTAAGAGCCCGACGAAGAAATCGTGATAATGAATTCAGGACGACCAATTTGGACTGGTATCGATGTCATATCATGAGTCAATCGAAGGTTTAAACATGATCGTTGGAGATTACCTTTGGAGATAACACGACGCTCGCCGTCGACGTTGCCTGCACCGGGCCTGTGTCTGGACTAAATTTCAGTTGAGTCGAAAATTAAAAGGTAAAATTGCGTATACCGCCGCCTTCGCCGAATTTTGTTCCGGCGTTCAGTATTCCCAAGTAACCTTCTAGAACACGTCGACCATGAGTAGACGTATGTTGGTCCCATCCATCAACAACGGCATCCGGGATGTGTTCCAACAGGAGGTCCAAGCAGCGGATAGCATCAATACGTATTTCAGGAAATATGTGAGTTTGCGCAGATGTCGCAAATAGTAGCAGAACCGGAGAGTGAGGGATCAGATCTTCCTGTGCTTTCAAGATTCAGACATAGCAGTAGAAGTAGGGATGGATGGATGTACTGCTGGTATATTCGGTAGGAGCCAACTCAGGAAGCCAAGTAATGTGGTTCGGACCCCAGCATCCTGGAAAGAGTCTCAGAAACCGACAAAAAGGTAGAATCTCTTGCTCACCTCGTCGCTAATTAAGCGCACACAGTTGTTGATCAATGTCGTCAATTTATCCTTCAACAATTTTGGGTTGTCCTCAAGGAGCTCCTTCAGCCCATGAATTGCATCTCGATTTGCACCCTCAGCAGGAAGTGACATGGGTCGCAGAGTGCCAATACTTACCTTTTCTGGTTGATGAGTTGTAGTGCTTCAGGTGACCCAGGAGATCGTCAAAAGAAAGTTTCCGTTTGGTGGTGGGGGTTTCAGAAGTGTCTTCGCGAGCAAGCCTCTGATTCGGAAGTGCAATGGCTAGGGAAACCACAAGTCAACACTACGGCGGGATATTGACATAGGTATACACTCACAGCGCGCTTTGAATGATGTATCAACTGCATTACTGGGTGTTTGCTTCCCTTTTCCTAGCTTGAGTTTCGCTTTCTGAACAGAGGCCAAACGTACTTAGCAAATCCCAAATTGCTATGATTCGAGGTAATCACCGAAAAGTCTGCAGCCTTGTCCTTCTTCTTCTTGGAGCTCTTTGGCATTTAATCAGACTTCCTTGCTGTCTGTACACTTGAAACGAGAACGATCCAGTCCACTCCCAGCTTTATTAAATCGAGCAACAGGTTCAGGATGGTGGAGAACTCGAAGTGAAGAACTCAAATGCGCCCGCCACTTCGAGCGATTCTCGGCGCTCGGTTGCTACCGAGATCCCAATCGGGACTTTCGAGCGCCCACACACCATACACAGTTCCGAACAACTTGAACTCAAACAATCTCAGCACAAATTGGATCTCATCTCTTTCATTTTCGACATTTTCGAACATATTCAAGACCACCTTTTGATCTGGTGCACAACCATCTTCGGGACGTCGGCGTTTCGGCACTTCGAGCGTATTGGCTCAGCACCTTGAGTCTGCTTCAAGTTGTAATCGAATGTTGGGTTTGGATCACCTGGATATCTCTTCATGAGCTTTCCCATGAATTTGACGTACTGTACAGTCCACATGAACTCGATGATTCCAAGCACAAAGTCCATCGTGACTGGTAGTACAGGCCCCTGTTCACTTTGTTCTCTCATATGACCTCTCCGACGATTCACCGCTACCTTCCTCAAAATTTCCCTCATTGACTGGTACGACGCGATTTCTCGCGTTGTGCTACGCAGGATATAAAATACCCTCTCATGGCGGGCTGCCTCTCGGACACTCTCCGCCAAATACCGCGATGTACACGATAACACTCTGGATCCTAAGCTTTGCTCTTTCATTTACTCCTCTTTTCCTTCCATGCATCGGCTCAAATAACATTTCAAAGAAACCTGTTCCGCGAGGGTTTGTGACCACTCGAGGTAATCAGTTCGAATTAGACGGAAAATCTTTCGTGAGTCGTGTCATTGTGTCGTCCGTATGCTCTATCTCATAATGCCTTCGCGTTTCCGCTGATTATAGGCCTTTGTGGGGGCGAATTCCTATGCACGTTCTATTGTTCTATGTGCTCAGGATCACTGTCTCACTCGATCCGAAAGTGGCTACCTCTATTAACGAGTAAGCAAGACGTCGATGCCACCTTCAAATCGATGCAAAAGGCCGGAGTGAAAGTCTTGCGTACATGGGTGAGACATCAAAATGCACACCCCGTGCTACTTCTCAATGCATGATGCAGGGTTTCAATGCAATCAACGGCAGCGAATTAGCTGGAGCACTGCAGTCCGGCCTGACCTACTATCAAGTGAGAATCTTGCGTTACTCGAAAATTCAAGGCTTGAATTTCTGTTTCCAGTTATGGAATAGCAGTCAATGGATTCTGAATGATGGTCCTCAAGGATTGCAGCGACTTGATTATGTGATTGAGTCCGCTGGAAAGCATAACATCAAAATCATACTTGCTTTCGCAAACAATTGGTGAGTCCAATCCTACAGAACAAGCGGTTTGAACTCACCTCTAGTTGTTTCAGGGTTGGATATGGTGTAGGTCATGAATTCATTCGATTTGGACTGAAGGTAAAAGATCATGCATTACATAGGGTGCCGAGCTATATATCAACTGGATCGCGGGAGCTCCGAACACCCACGACGTCTTTTTCACCGATCCAAGAATTATAGCGTCTTACCGTGAGTTCCGATCGGTGCTTGAGATCACACCGCCTCGTTGACTACGGATTTCAAAAGAGGCATACGTTCGAACCATTGTTGAACGATACAAGTCGTCTCCGAACATCTTCGCCTGGGAGTTAATGAATGAAGCACGATGCCTCGGAGACATTCTCCCCGCCGGTCCGAATTGTGTTCCAGGCACGAATGTTTTGCCCATATGGTACAGGCAGCAGTCGGATTTTGTTCGCAGCTTGTGGGGATGTTCTCCAATATACTTCAATAGATTGCGCTAATTGTGTCATTGTGACGTGCAGGGATCCGTTCCACCTGATCACCACAGGAGGTGAAGGGCAATTCTTCCAGAAAGACCCTGTCAAATAGTGGGCTTTGTACTTGCATGCTCCCGAGGCACGTCGTGATGCCGTTTCCCTAGCTGGTTCAATGGAACCCTTGTGAGCGACTATAACTTCGATGGTCAAGGTAAGACAATTACCTCCGACTCGATACGGGTTACTCAAGCCTGACCACTCCTAGCCGGCGAAGATTTCGAGGGTGACTTGAAACTGCCCAACATTGACTTCGGAACATACGTACGTACACGGCAAAGGGCGTGTTCAGAACTCTGACTATCTGTAGCATATGTACCCACAAAGCTGGTAAGGCAGATTTCGGACGTCCGTTTGGGAAGACAATAACCCGTTTCTATCATGACAGGTATCCTGAACTTGTGAGCAGACCCGTTATGGGACGCCGAAAATGTGAACTCATGTTCCGTTTTTGCATTCAGGATTTTCCCGGATCCAATTTCACAGTCGAGGAGTGGGGGCTTGGTTGGATTAATGATCATATTCAAGGCGCGTCCTCTCCTCCGAAGCAAACTGCATGTATCAAATAAAACCTTTCGAATAGTGGCGAACAGGGTCGGAAAACCTTTGTTACTTGAAGAATTCGGTACAAGCGGTTTACGTACGAAGGCTTTGTTCATTGTCGGGCACTGGAATGATTATGTTTTATCCAGAGAACAAATCCATTGTCTATCCATCATGGGTCAAGAAGGCCCTTGATACGAAACATGCGTAAGTTCTGAATGTCATCCGATCACTCATGACTCATTTGCTCACCCGGGCTACATTTTAGAGGGTAAGAATTAGTAAGAGTTGTCGAAGTCTAATAACAGAAATGTCCTGTGGATCCTAGGATCATGCCTTGGCAATTTGGCCAACTCGGTCTGACAGAAAGCGGGGGTAATCGTCTCATCAAATATGCGGACGCGATTCTAAACGGGGTGAGTGCCGCTCCCCATTGTTCTTAAAATGTTATTGACTCAGGTCGGGTACAGGCCTCTCCAAATGATGGTACGCCCACCAACGTGGTTAAACGTTTCCTTTCTTGTTAACATCATTTCGTTAGGCCTTGCTATATATCCCAATGAAACTACTGTTTGGGATGTTTTCACGTAAGTCTCAATTGTCTTCCATCCCGCGACGCTTCGAGAACCGACCTTCTTCACAGCAATGCAGCCAAGATCCAAAACCAGAGATCGGGTGATGACATTAATTAAAGGCAAAAGAAGAACGAACAAACAAAGATGCCTCGATATGCTACATGTACTTCGAAGATTTGTGGGTCACTGGGAAAATTGACTAATCCAGCGAACAATAGGGTATATGATACGAAAGGCGCCACGTTCATGGCAAGGTTCAGAGATCCCATCTCCCAACTCGAAGAGTTGCGCACCCCTCTCTGGGAATGTCGTCAGATACAGGCACAGGGCCGGCGGCGCAAACGGTACTCACATAGTGAGATGCCAGGATGCTGGGATACTGTAACTTTCACACCGTGTTCTGCAGCCAACGACCAATTGTCCCCTGACGTTTTTGGACGCGAAGCGAAAACCTCTGAGATGTCATATCTGGTGTCTTGCCAGACTTTTACCCTGAAGGCAAAGCGATTGTTAGCCGAAACCGATCGAAGCTGTCGTTCGCAAAGCAAGAATGCAGGGACTCACGAAAGTTTCGCCTCTTTCCCGTGTTGTTTCACGGCATAGTAGTATTGGATCCCAGCGGTGAGCACCAGTGAGATGTTTTCTCCCCGGTGCATCAGGATGGTCGCTCCGGCTGGTGCTCCATCTTCTCTTCGTAGCACTTGCATAGTTGCTGAAGATGGCGTATCATTGATGAGTTCTAACAGAACCTCGTATGGGATCGTGCAAGTTGGCGACATGAGGGGTGGGATGCAAGGGACGTAGGTAGGTTACCTTACGTTTTGTTCGCGGCGAGAAGTGTTACATATATCCATTGGTCGTGTGGAAGAATTTCCTGCGCATGGGATCTTGAGGCGAAGGATGGACGGAATCACCCCTCCCCAGTCAGAAGGGGTTTAACTTATTGTTTCCCAATGAGGCATCCTGATTCGATTTTGGCAAGAATGAGGGCCTCCCGATCGGCTTTTCGACAGATCTATGTCAAAGTTACCGCTTCAAGATTTCGAAGTAAGGTTTCGGTTTCTGCTTCAACATGATGCTTTGCGTTTCACGAGCGGGCTGCTCTCGGCCTTTCTTCCGTGTGAACGAAGACCCACTCACTATTGTCTTCGGTTTCTCCCGCGGTGGAAGAAAAAGATGCATGACACACACACACAACAATGGGGAGCCAACGATTGAACTCTAGAGTTGTACGAAAGCAGGGAGTGGGGGGCATGTTGTAGTGTACAGGACAATAGAGAGAACGAATTGGGTGAGAGGGGGTTGGAACGAGGGTGCAGCGCGACATAACATATACAGCATATCGGAACGTCCATAACAAAGAGGGATACCAATGAAACTCCTACATATCCGTATCAACTACCTTGGGGACCCAGCCGTCGGACCGCATCCTTTGTATGATACGCACTATATTTTTACAGTCGTCAATCCCCGAATGGTGCCTGCCTTCCAGCTCCATTTTCAGCATTTTCAATGTCCCATCCATTCCTCTATTGTAACGCTGCTTATAGTGTTTCCTTGAAGCGATTTTGATGTTGATCCACCTATTGTAAGGCGGGATTAGGTTGCCAGAAGCATCAAGCCCGTGTTCCGAGGAGGATTGTTGTAGCTGCTTGGGTAACATGGTTTTAAGGTCCCAATTCCCATATGTAGCGAATGCATGCGAGTCGAAATCCTCCATAAATCCATGAGTCTTTAAGAATTCTTCGAATCGAGACCACACTGCTGGAAAGGTATCTGCGGCATCAACTGTATCCTGATAAAGAGATGCTGGTAAGCAGACGCCCACCGAATGAGAGAGCATTATGATGACTCGGACTTACCTGGGTGATACCAGTCAAATCCGTGCAGAACTTTGTCAAGGTCGGTGTATCCGTTGGTTTGACATATTCATGGAACGTGGCTTGCACCTTGTCTTCCTCGATATTATACACCAACGTTGGGAACTCGATGATCTCCTTCTGCATCACAGCGTCACCACATGTAGCCTCGAAGTCCAAGACGAGGAGGTATTTTAATTGGGAATTACGAGGGGTGTTGGTAGTGGAGGCCATGGAGTAGAACGTTGCAGGACGATATGGACACTGGTACTTCGTGTTCAACAAGTTGGTGACTCTGGCTTCACCGAATTTAGTGCGAGTAATCAAGGGCAATTTCCCGCGAAGTCGCAACCGCGAAGCCTGCATCATTTTGACTCCAATTAGTGACTCCAGGTGACCATGAAAATCCCCTGTGGCTAGGAAGACTGGGAAACCTGGAAATGGGCACTCAGGATTCACCAACTCTTCGGGGTTAGTGGAGGGTTCACTTGGCCGTGGTTAGGCAACCCGCGAAGGCTTTGCCAGATTCCAACGCGCCCTGATACTAGATATGTCATTTCCGGGTGCCTGCGGCGAAGTGGGAGTTTTGATGAGAAAGGCCAGGTGCACAGCAACGGCGCACACGCGTTCACACCTCAGTCAGAAGAAGAGTATGCATGACAGTGAATATAACGACGACGAGTATTATACAAGCATGAGACGAGAGAATGAAATTCAAAAGACACCACCTCACCCCCGTACTTAAGGATGTCTACCAACAAGTGGAACCGTGAATGACGTTAATGGAGGGTGCGTAGGATACAACACATTATAATCCAAGGAGACCACGACCTGGGAAGGGGTTCCTGCGGAAATCGATGTGCAACTTCAAACAAATGAGATCTTCGTCGTCAGCTGTGTATCCATCGACGGAGACCTGGAACGGTGCTAGAGGAGGAAGATATCAGGGTAATGCGACTTCAGTGACTTCACGCTACCCTCACCTGGGGGGATTTCCTTTGGCAATGCGACGGTTTGCACAACCTTGTAGACGCCTGCCTTCACAGGACATTGAACGGAGACATTGGCATTCCTCCTAATACGCGAAAGGTAAATAGACATCAGATGGCAGGGAATGTTGAACTAACGCTTCTTCGCAAAGGTCGATTTCCTTCTGAAGGATCTTTATCCGACCAACCTTGACAGCAACCTCGGCGTATGCACCCTCCTACATGACAAGTTGAATGATGTTATGAGAGGGCTCGAGGTAGGGGGACTCACATCGACGCGTTCGGTCGTCTCGCCCACTGCTGTCACTGTGAGTTCCTCACCGGGTTTGGGTGGGTCAGGAGAGATTTCAAGGGAAGTAACATGCATCGGGAAGTCATCATCACCTGAAATTGTGTATGTGGTTAACAGGAAGTGAACATCCCGAGTCGACGCGTTGCTTACCACAGTCCTCCCAACCCCACTTCTTCTTATCAGGGGCGAGACCATCGTCTCGAAGAGGTTCCTGAATTGGAACTGAAATCGCAGCACATAACGTAGCAATAGATGCCACAAGAAGGGTGAAGTATGCGAAACGAGCCATTAGTACGTAGGAAAGGGAATGGGGAGGCGGGTGGTGGTGCAGAGGACAGGGAGAGCGCACCGTGACTGGTGTCTGCCAATCGGTACGACCTGACGCCACTCCGCCCGATTGCGTAATGGATGGACCGCCCGACCGCCATCGTGATCGTGAGAGTTTTGATGGCCACTTTCCGCAGTTGCAGCGGGCTGTGTCTGGCGGTCTCAGAGGCACTCCATAACCTGTATACTTCGTTTTCTCTTTTTCTCCTTCACTCACTCCCTTGATTTCCTGATTTTGTGAGTACACCACCAGCACCTGCTCAACTCTTCTTGTATACTGAGGGAAATCACTCAACTCTGGTTTCTTCGTCTTCTAGATCTCGTCGCAATAATACCAAGACTGAGCAGGACCTCAGAATGAAGCCTAGAGATTACTGCTGCTGTGCTATCCCCCTTGTGAACGCAGGGATATATCTCACTCTTCTAGAGCAATTCTCGCTTGGAATAATTGCAGGAACTTTGTCTATAGGAACCCCGACGAGTACGTCTTGAACCTGACCTTAAACATAACCCCTTTGTTGACTTGGAAGCTGCGCAGTTGTGGGTGCATCCACCCCAGGCGTTGCTAAATGGGTCTTTGCGATTATCTGCTATGTTGGAGCTGCAGTACAAGTGTTTGGTTACTTTGGAGTGTTGAAGGTATTTTTATTACAGTGCGTTGTCTGACGTTCTTCTCATGCACCTAATCAGGAACGTGCGATCATGTACCGCCGATACGCCACCCTGCACCTCCTGGCCACAATTGCCGCTTTCTCTGTTGCTGCTGTCTGGATCGCTATATCCGCATCGCGACACAGTCAGGCAAAAACGAAGTGCACGACCGACTTCTTCCCAATCAACTCCGACAGTGAAGGTGACACCCTCTGTGATATCTTCCCATGGGTTGATATTGGCATTATGGGCGGCCTTTGGGTCCTCCTTGCTATTGTACAGGTTCGGTTCATTTCGAATTCTCGAAGCGTCTCACATATGTTGACACATACGCAGCTCTACCTCTACGTGATCGTATCGTCCTACGGCTCTGGCCAACGCAAAGATCACGAAAAATATGATTCAATGTATGATGCTACGAAACCTCTTACGAGTGACATTCCACTAAGCACTCGAGCTGATCCTTGGGACTCTCAAACACCCGCAAACCCTCTGCTACGTGATGCTGGAAATCACTCAAGGCATAGCAGCGTTGCAAGTGTTTCGACCGTCATGGCCGACAAACCCCAGCAGCCTCGCGACTTTGGTGGATATGAACAAAATTCTTATCCTCCCAGCTTTCCCCACCACGCCCGTACCCAGTCACCAGGTCCGACACCCCTCTCGAACGAATACTTTTCCACAGGATACAGTGGCGGTGGCGTGAACGCACCACAACCAAGTCAACCACATCCTGGTGCGTCAGTGTGATTCTCATACCGGTTTGTTCTCCTCCTCATCAGTTCACGTGTTCGTATCATTGAATCCGTTCTGCTTATAGCCGAGGGCTCTTTTCGTCGCAAAACCCCTCGATACCAACAACCTCAGTCTGAAGACTTTAATGTGACGACTGTCCTCACAAAGCGACGATACTAGACATTTTGGTTAATGTTTTTGTATTTATCGACTTTTACATGCTATCTTTTTTGCACATGGACATTGTATAGTAATATCATCGGACACTATTCAACGTTTTTCGTCTACAAAAAAGGTGTGAACCCCAGCGATCAGGCCAAGGTATCGCACGAGCAACTTCTGAGCACATACTATACCGTACCGGCAAATCGTACCGGATGCCCCGTATGGGCGCCCCACATTGGGGCAGATAATGTCCCAGGAGGGTAAAGTAGGGTCAGTGATGGTACCACATGCAATGTACAGGCTTCGCAATAACAGCCCGAACCTTGGCTCGCCTTTCTTTGCGTTCCTGCGCGACGGCGCAAAGTCCGCCGCTTAAAGAATACAAAAGCTGGGGTCGTGGGCGAGAACACATTGTTGTAACGGCATCAGAGGCAGCATGCTTGAGTGTGTCCAGGGGACTTGGGGTGCAGGCACCTGTCACTTTGATCTCAATAATGGGAAAGAGTTTGCGGAAGGCCGAGGATACAATTAGGAGCGGAGTTTGCCCACATGATAAGGGTGAGGACAAAACAGTTGACCGGGGAGGATCCAGAGGCAATTTGCAGGGGTCATGGTCGAAGCTTGCAGGCATGTGAGTTGAATCGGTTTGGAGATTAGACTCGAGGAGACGCTGGGATAACCATCGCGGATTTCAAAGTAAGTCCTTGAGGCTACAGAGCGACACGATAATTGTGTTTGCGATTTCGGAGAGCATCCATCGATCGATAGGGCGTCGATCGCAGTTGGCAATTTCCCGTCATCTTGGTGGTGGTGAGGCTAGAGGGGGTGCCATGTTTTAGGGCTGGTGTGTTTAGAGTGGCTGGTTACTACTGGCACCGGATAATCGCTATGCCTGCCCGTTGAGAGGAGACCCAACGGAGAACGCCGTGTGTGCTGGTAGATAGAAATAACTCGTAGACAAGAAGCTTATGTCCAGAATCCAGTGGGAAACATGACAGGTGCAAATTGAAGAGAGAAGCGGTTGATTCTGAGACTTGTGACCTCGGCGGAACAATAAGTGGCCGTCGTTTTCCCGTAAGCACGATAGGGTGAGTAGGGGGTGACTGTGCATGGCAAACGGAAGGCCTTGAGGGCACTCAGAGACCCTCAAATGGGACAGTGTTGGCAACTGTCACGGGTGTTCCGAGAGCGGGAGAATGACTGCATACGGGTAAGGTATGGGACCTGAAGCCTGAAGAGATGGAGGAAAATCAGGTGCGAGGGACGAGGGGGTGGAGCATCCTACCATCATTGGTGACATCTGTCCAGGTGGGAGAGAGGGTAGACCTCGTTGCCGGCCAAGTGGGGCAGTCGTCGTGCACAGGCTCGGATTCAGCGGTGAGATATACTGAAATGAGGGAGAGTTGGGACGGCCTTGAGCGGCGAATTCCCTGCAAGGTTTGAATGGTGATAGGGATATGTTTGTTGGAAGGGTCCCGGTTGTCAAAAACGGGTTCGTGTTATGAGAGAAAGGGCTCATGGCTGAGAAAACGGAGTTGTGTCGGAATTGCGAGAAAGGAGGGCACCTGGGGACCCGGACTTGGTATAGACAATTAGGTCAAGATGCAGGGAAAACCGGGTGTGGGGTAGCGCGCAATAAGGAAGTTGGGATGGCGAGGGAGAGATGGTGGGATGCAGAGTACTGTGGGGATCTGCTTCCGTATGCAAGGTTCATTTTTTGTGTGGTATAGAAACTATATATGGACCGAGAGGAGAGCGATGGAGGAGACGGAGGCAGTAGGAGGACGGAATGGGATGGTCGTTGATGGTGGCTGGAGGAGAGGCCAAATGGGGACCTGTGTAGGCTAGCGGCAAGCTGGCGGCCCTGAACAACCTGTAATACACCCTCACAGCCGTTGGACCCTGCTCTCAGTAAAAGGATTCGGAAAGACGGAAGAATTCACACACCTTGGACAGGGCAATACTCGAGGCTCCGAGCCTGGTACTTGCAGTTGGTGCGTGGCCATTGGTGTTGCACAGCTCCCACGCACTTTGAAATGCATACCCCGGGTTTGAAGCAGGAATTATCTTCTTTGCGATCTAATTGTCGCTATTTGGCTCCTTGACCAACATTCCAAGCCGCAGGAACGCAGACTCGCTAGACAATAACCAGCGGCAGCGCAACGTGGCAACAGCACCGGCATTTTGTCCTAGACCTTGACATGTATCAACCATATAAAACAAATCCTCCTCCCTCCATCTCTCCCCTACCGTCGCTGAACCCCCATACTCAAGGGCGGGTCCCACCCGATCGCACGAGAAGCACGAGCACCTGTCCCTACCCGACTCAGGACTAGTCGCTCATATCCTGACTGGTTCCATTACTTACCACAATCTGTCTCTAATAAGCAACACCCATCTATCGAACTTCGAGAAGTCATCTTGCACACACACCCCTACCTGAGCGTCCATCTCTAGGCTCTCACCCTTCGCCTCTGCTTATTGCTCCCGCCGTCACTTTACTTCCACCACTTACCTCCCTTCAAATCCCGTGCTCCAACACCTCTTGAACAACAACTCCCTTCATGCCAGGTCTCTCCGAAGCATATGAAGTCTTGCTTGACTTCACCAACGATACCCATGATGCTGCGACGGTGCAATTACTCCGTGATTACGGCAGGGGCACCAACGCCATAGTCCTCCTCCATCCCGGCGAGAGCATCACCCTGGTCCTTGACGCAGGTGCGCGCTTCACTTCTCCCAATGCTCTCTGGATGATTTACACCTCTCCAGGATCGGTATACCAGTATGCGCTCAAAACGCGTTCAAAAGTGGCAAACGTGACGTGAGTAATGTCACACTCCCCAGTTATCATATGCCTCACACTTCCCCTTGTACTTCCTGTTGTAGTGCCCGGACGTGGAGAGACGTCAACTGCAGTGTATCGCAGCTATTCCCTGGACAATGGAATTCTGGTTCACCCCCACATCCATGGCGACCAGTCAATGGTATCACGGTTGATCGTCTATGGAGAGATATGCGATTTTGCATGTGGAATGATGCGTAGGCTTTGCAATTATATAGGTATGTTACGATGGTGACCTGTCCCATTGTATCTACTCAATGCCTGCCATACAAGGTTTTCTTCTTGATGTGCAGTAGGGAATCCTTGGTCCATCATACACGATGATGATGTCACGCTCCCCTCTTTCTACTCTGGCCAGCATCGCGCCGAGTACCCCGTGTGGAAGTGGGCGGGCAACGCGCAAAATGATACCGTTCTGTGGTGGGGATGCGATGTGAGGGGCTGGGGCAGGACCACAATTACGAGGAGGGTGATCGGGCACCCTCGGACTTCGAGCTTATTGCACGGTATACACATATCGTGGACTACATCCGCACTAATGCAGGTCATACCCTGACGTATATTATTGTATTATCAGGCCCGTCGGCTAGAGTATCTATAATCGCTGGAACCATCCTATCTTCTCGTGTCCATGATGGTCTGCTGATTGCTCGACGGCGTCAGTATGATTATTCGAGATGCATTCCCCCTTTGCATGCCGACATCCTCGAGCCTGCAACGTGTAATGTGCCATACTCTTACCCCCAATCATTCCAGCCATGCCTCAGCTGTCCCGATCAACCCGCGGAATGCTCGTNNNGATGGTGAGGCACATATAACCCCGTGCTGGAAGGACATGGGGGGAAACCTAGGGGGAAGTGGATACATTCGTGGGGACGAACTCTCTTCAGGTGCTATTTGCAGCTTTTCCGTCCCATGTTGTGTCAGGGGAGGTAGTGTGGAGGTAATTGATATCTATCAAGACCATCCCAGCACGAACCAGCCCTCTTGGTCAATTCTAAGGAACGGATTAGTAGAAAGCAGCGGCGAATTCATGCAGGCACAGCTGACACCAATTTGAATCCCACAGTGTTTTCGTGATCCCCGTTCACTTTTTACCATTCCGATATTGATCCCATCATGGTGCGTTCCGGACAGATGCATCGATGGGGTACGATTGACCCAGTATCAGACATGTTAGTACTTATACGAGAAGCGATTGGATAATATGTAATGAGACTGCACGATTGCGTGCGCTTCGTGGTGTAGTACCACTCAATTCACAGGGTTCAAAGTTACCGAACACACCGAGGTAGAATAGACGGTAATTAAATTTATTGCATTTTTACGGAGTTTTTTTCTTTGTTTGTACATTATAAAAGGAAGTGTGGGGTATATTATTAGGATATTGTGATTAGAAAGAAAATATAGCAGCGTTCTTCCGCTTTCCGAATGCATACACCACTGCCTGGCTCAAAAACAGCCCAACAGTGATGCCAATTACAACCGCTATCATCGCCGCTCCTATGTCAACTCCATTCCCTTGTGCTGTCAGCCCCCCAACTTGTGACAAGCCGGACTACGGGAATACGATAGTCAGAACCAGGAATGACGGCACTGGAAGCTGGAAATACTCACAGGAACCAAGAATAACACACCCGTGACCATGGATGTGAAGGCAGTGCCACCCAGGTTCCGGGAATACAGGTTCCCCAGAAGCCCGACTGCGATCGCGCCGATACACGAAACCATATCGGATCGGTTGAAAATGAAGTGGTCCGCGATCTTATTCGCAGCGTAGGCACAGCATGAAATAATCACCATCACAACCATCTCCCAAGTCCACAGTGGCTGCAGGTTGGCGAGCGAGGAGAAGACGGAGAAGATGGGGACGAGGATGAATTGTGACCACCAGGGGAAGGGTCGCATCCACCAGGGAGCATCGGGAGGACGATAGCATCCCTTGAACACATTATCAGGAGCAATTGGCACGGCGTCGTAGAATGTGAAGGTGCCGGCAAGGAATCGCATGCTCTCCTCGGTGGGACCGAATCTGGCGGTGCCATTGTCCGAGACGAACAAACCGGTGAATTTGGCAGAATCGGGTGTGGTGAAATTGGCTGCACTGTGAGAGATCTCGTGGCGGGCCTGTGGGTCGAGGAGGAGGTAGATGTCTGAGCCGATCTGGAGGCCGAAGCCGAGGAAAAGAGTGTAGATCAGGGCATAGACCAATTTGACACTCCCGCACACGATGTTCTTCGATGCCAATTCGAGGGAACTGCTCACTGTAGTGGGCTAGAGGTCAGAACGGCCGAGACAGAGAAAGGTATGAGGAGAACTTACGGATAAGGAAACCCGGCAAGATCCCAACGATGCTTGCTGAGGAAATGGCGGTGTAGCAGAACATGTTGCCATGAATGCTGCTCAGCGCACGAGCAAGGAATGACATCGTCATCGTCATCGTGACCCTGAGCGCGGAAGCATGTCAGTCTCAGTCAAAACCAGAATTGTGTCGGGATGACTCACTCGAAGACATTGGCATACAACTGGCTCTTGGACGCATACCCGACCTGCATCCAGCACAGGAAGGTCGCGCCAGCGCCAGCAACCCACATGTCCACAAGCGAACCTCCGAATGCAAGCGGGCAGATTAAGGATGAGATGATGAAGGCCAGGAAGCATCGGGTACGGAAACCATAGAGTGGCTCCGCCTTGAGAAGTTCTCCGAGTTGTGCATAGCCCTTCTTGGCACTCAACTCGTCGTGGACGACAGCACGGTAGATCTGATGGACCTCGTGGAGACTGCCGAGGGAGAGACGACCTCCGCACTTGACGAAGTGAGTCTCGGACGACTTTGTGTCTTGGTCACCGAAACTGCAGATGATGACACCGGGGATGTGGATGAATTCGGAGTCGACCTCGAGGATGCGAGCAGCGGATGAGAGCTGGGCCTCAATGCGATGAGATGGTGCGCCATATGTCATGAGCGCCTTGGCAAGTCGCATGAGGAACTTCTGACGGTGGAGAACAGCTGAGGGGCGGCAGGCGACGATCAGTCCTGATCATGACGGCCGGAATGAATTGAGACTCACAAGTGATATTGAACTCGATCTTGAGGCGGGCGCGATACTTGCGACGAGAACGATAGCTCATGTGTCGCATCACGCTCTTCTCGACATCCTCTCGGTCCTCGAGATGCTCCTTGACGATGCCAGTGATGCGTGGATCGTCGGGATCGAGGATCCAATTGTCATCATCATCGGCTTTGAAACGGTCCTCGTCGGTTGTGAAGACCGTGACGGCATCGTTGTTGTTTTCGATGTCATCCTCCGGATAGTCGTCCTGATTGTAATTCTCGGAATTGTACAGGTCGGCGAGGACTGAGATTATTCCCTCGCCGCCCTTGGACGGCATGTCAAGCTGCCTGTCCATCCGAGGACCACACTGATTGTTCTCCGGGAGTCGGAGGTCACGTCTGGATGCTGACCGCCTCATTGCCGGCTTCTTCTTTCTGATTCTCAACGGCGCGGTACTCCCAGCAGGATTTCTCTGGGGTGCGCCGGAAAAGTAAGCGGCGGGAGGAGCTCGGATTTCGCGGTCGCTGTACAACGTGATGTCGCTGTCGTTGGTGCCGGGAGGGCCAACGAGGAAAGGTCTGCCACCACCCGGGATGAGGTGAGGAGCAATGTTTTCCTCGACATGGACCTCGGGGGGAGGAGACCCTGGACCAGCCCAGATAGGGTAGTTCCAACTTGGGTGGACGTAGACATCGTTATTTTCACGGTCGTCGGCATAGATCAATGAAGCCCTGTCGCCATCATTGAATTGGACTTCGTCATTGAAACGAGTTCGGAAGCCATTGCGGTTGGGGCGAGAGCGGTAGCCAACCGATGGGTCGAACTTCTTATTAGGATCGTTGCAAGGGAGGCAGATGTGTAGTTTGGAACAGAAAGGCATGATGAATTATATGAATTAAGGGATGGGTGTGGTAAAGGGATTGGAGTGGTATGAGTTTGAATAGATTGGTGTTGTAGTGTTGCGCAGCAAGACTACGATGAAGTGCAATAGGCTGTGTTTTGAGACTTGTCAAAAGTCTCGGAGTATGTTGTGGTAGAGAGTAAAGTTTGTCTTGACGATTGTAGAGAACTGGCCTGGTATTTATGCATTTTCAGACCCTGGGTAAGCTGGTGCTTGAGGAGACGTCATTGAGTCGAGCATACATAGAATACGGTGCGGGAATCCAGAGAAGTGAAGCCTGCGTCATTCGAGGTCCTATGTCCGTAGTCCGAAACGATTATCGTCACGCAACAGACCAGAGGAATACTCGTCGACTTTACAATTCTCGAGGATGGTTGTAACCGAGTCTGGCTCAAAATCAAATTGCCGAACGGGAGGATGTCATGTCCTCTATCGAACGAAGCTGATAGTGATTGAGGCTGGTCGATTTGTCATACAATGCGACGAAGGTTTTTCGTTCCCGGTGCTCATGATGATTGAGCCCAGTCCGATTCGAAATCCGCATCCAAAGGCTCGCATCCGAAACAAGGTGTGGTGACTGAGACCAAGCGACTCCCTGAAGTACCATGCAAAAAGCTGCATGCTGCGAAACCCCTCGTGATCGAGACTAGAGGAATCCTCGCCATGCGCCTGCAAAGCCATTCGTTAGCAAACCATAGATATTCGGACACAATGACTCGCCGTAGGATAACGTGGAAGGTGAATTGTTCCTGAACTTCGTGGTGCTTGAGCCTAGAGTTGCTGTGTTTGAGAATTGACGGTCCGTGGTATATCACAAGTACGCCCGTTCCTGATCGTCATCGGAATTCAAGCTGGTCGAAAAACTCGATATGTGTCCGTAGAAATGCATGCATGCAGAGAGTATGGTGTGGCTGGAACCGAAACCCGTGCAAAACCTGAAGTTGTCCGAGATTGTGAATTGGGATTACCTAAAACAGCATTTAGATTACCCATTACAGCGGGATGGATGTATCACGATCGCGTTGAGCGGGTTGGGACGCACCTTTGACTGGCAAGAGATCAGACGCAGACGACACACTGCCAGTGGTCTTCACGTTGAATCGCCACGAGAGAAAACAAGTCCTCGTCATTAACTCTGAAGATACAGCTGAGATAGGTTATGCGTGGAGGAGATAATGCGGTGATGGTCCACAGAACACCCATGAGTGTACCCACCTCTGAAACGATGACACTGGCGCGGTATTTCATCGAGGACGAGTAAGTTTAGAAACAGCCTGGGCGGGATCAATCTATTTTCGGAATCGGCCGATTTTTCTCACAACCAACCACATCGAAACGGGGTCGAGGGCTTGCGTTAGAAACTGAATTAAATATTTCTCGTCACAATCTCGTCGGGGACAGAGTTCGCTTCCGCACTTCCAAGATGAAAGGGTGTATATTGTGAGACGAGGTATACAGATGTGTTGAGTAATCGTCAAGGCTGCGTTTCACCAAAGTCCAAGGATTGTTCCCTTCAACCCGGAGAATTCCAGTCGCTCTATAGTTGCACCAATCTTGTTCTTCCACCTATCGTCACCGGGACCCCGATCCTCATTCATTTTGGGATCTGGGGCCGCCCCAAGTTCCTCCAATTCAACAAAATAGACGTCATCGAAAGGTGCACCGCCAATTGCGGGTCTTCTGTCTATCCGGATGATTGGCAGAGTGAACGTGGAAAGAAGAGTGCTGAGGACTAGATGAAGTTGACGGTTTGCGGATGTAGGTGATGGTTCCTTCATTTCCGAAGAAGGGAGCGGGGCGGACACCCTGACAAGAGCGTGGCGAAGACCAAGTTTGCGCTTAAGGAGCGGCGGGACAGAAGTAGTTGAATTGGATAACACAAAGAATCGGGTAAAGTTTGCTATGAATAGGGATTTATCAGTTCTGGATATCAGTATAACGGGGAACCTTGACCTGCATTTTACGTCTTGGATATCAGATGCGATCACTTCTAATCCCTCAAAGATATCTACACAAATGGAGGAACATATCGCGGCACGCTCGCCCTCTTCGGTTTCGTCGTCGGATAATAGCATCTGAGCAGCAATGCCTGTTGAGGACGTCTTTTGCAAGGGTACCCCAGGGAAATTTGTCGCAAGATATGAGGAGCACTGGCCCAATGCCTGTGTACGCAGATAATCAGTATTTAATCGGGAAGATATTTCAGTATGTAAAAAGCACCTGCTCATGACTCAGAATCTTCTTAATGTTCTTCTGTTCAACTCCTCGACGAACAACGAGGCAATGTTGGATCGGTGTGATGAGCTCAACTCTCACAAAAACACGGGAACCAGCGGCTGAAAGGCGAAGACAGTCTAGGGTATCAATAACCTGTCCATAGGTGCTATTCTCTATCGGAATCACTGCATATTGTACTTCCGGGCCGACTGCATGGAAAACGTCTAACAAACGATGGTTCCTTTTGGTATCAGTTCGGCGAGGATCTGCAGAAAGGGATAATGGGCAGACCTTTGATTGTGGGTTTCTCAATGTACTCGACATTGGCGCCAAAATTATCAGAGGCGATCTGGCGGAATGAACGTGAGAGACGAAGGTTAAACGAGTTTTTGTGCGGAAATAGCAGACCTGGTGAGAGTATGTGCCAACTGGTCCCAAGAAAGCGAGTTTGGGTCGTGACATTCCCTCAGGCGTGGGTGCTTCTGGCACTCAAAGTGAAAAAGGCAATCACGATCGACGCTGTCCAGGTTGTTTGTGAGCCTTGTGGCGGTGTGGGTGGGGTAGAGTGGTCCTAATCAAATATACTCACCCCGCAGGAAGGCACGAAAAAAATTCTCCCTCAAGCGCCAAAATGTAGGATTGGGATTCAGACCAAGTTGGACTGTCAATTTGTCTCGCAATTGTACTTTTCGGTAGGTGACTGCAACGGTCGTGTGAAATGGAGAGGGGCCACCATGGCAATCATACAATGAAGACTACAACTGTATTGTACATGCTAAGAACATCAGAAGGTCGGACTGGCGCTCCGATACACGGTTCGAATTCCACTATTCATGACAATGGGTGATCAATTCGCTGATACCACATACCACCCCCTTCGGTGCCAAAGGGTGGGTTGCCTGGTTTCTGCAGTAGCCTGACTTCCAGATCGGCCTCTGCTTGATTGCTTTCAAGTAACTCAGGTGCATCTGCAAGACTGGGTACTTCGGAAGGAAGCTTGACGCTTTCAGCCAATAATCCTACTTTTTCCTTCGTCTCATTATCGCACATGCTTGTGATGTGATCACGGAGCATACATGCATATCGAACTGATATAGCAAGCAGGGTATGGTAATTAGACCGATACAACTCGACGGATCGGAGACGAAAACATACGGGATAAAGGTACATCTTTCCCCAACTTAGTGAGTACCGCCCTACATCAAGATTCACTCATCTGGACTTTGGTCTGCAGAAAGTCTTCGCACTCACCAGATATATGCGATTTCTGTTTCCAGCGTAGAGATCTGATCATCAATCTGCATTCGTTGAGCACCCTTCAGAAAGCGCGTCAAGACCCTTCCAGATGTAAACCAAGCAAACTATAATGCCCGATGAGAATAATGGAAGCGTAGATCGGAATTGTCGATCACATACCACCGGGAATAAGCCGATTCTTTTTGCATCGTAACTCGACGAGGTGAGCACATGCATGAGTTCCATAATACCGCGGGACGCTCTGAGAACATGTCCCGCAGACAAGCAGCTGGCGCTTCCAACCCTTGCGTATGGTTCGTGCAACGCAATCCTACCCCTGCAAATACATCTGAGCATTGTACGTCAATACTGGTGAGGCAGACACTTCACTTACACGTGGGGTGCTAAGAGTGCACTATACAAATATGGATCCACGGATCCATCAACCATGATGTCCTTGAGGTGCGGAGGGAAAGTATCGCGGAAGGTGTCCGCGATCTCCTCCAATTCACGGAAATCAGTAGCCTTCCGGGGGTCTGCCGTTACACCCGTGAGCCCCGCCATAGCCGCGTCTCCTGGACTCAGAGTGTAAAATCTTGCCCGATATCGTAGATTGAAGTTCTTGACCCGCGACAGAAAAATACAGGACTTGATATACAGAATAAAGGAGTCTGTGTGGTCTGGTATGTGCTCCGTTATTAGGTCACGACAAAGGGACCACTGTCGAAGTTCCAGATCCAGACCATTCTGTTTGTGAGGAAACCTCTGAGCGTAGAACTTTCTGATGGGGATCAGTGGCCACGTACCTCCTTAGTAAGATCGTGAAAGGGTATTGGAAGGAGATCGCTGACGTCTTGATCATCTAGACTCAGTGCCCAACCATTTCCACAACCGTAGTGTCGCTCAATGGCATATGCCAGCCAGAAAGCATTTCTCCTGTACTCGGCCTCCAATAGCGTCGATGGAGGCTGTATTAACGATAATGGCCTATTCGAACCGTGAGGCCTATTTGAACCTTGAGAAATGCTTTGAAAGGGTGGCGACTTGTTCAGCCCCGTGGCAACGGCGACTCTGAGGGTCAGGGCTGCCTGGGTGTAGGCCTAGCGAAGATCATGAATATTCGCGAAAATAACAGAGAGAAAATGCGCACCTCAATCCATCTATCAATCAATAGTAAGATGATGAGTTTTCGACAAAATTGATGTTTTACTCGCACTTACTTCGCTTGCCACCAGTAAAACCAAGTCAACAGAATATAGGCTGAATAATCGCACATTAGGGAGGAGCCAATGAATTACACTGATTAAAACGTACTTTGTAAGGCGCTGGATGATTCGTCCTGGTTTCCCTGGGATCTTCTACGGCGGATCGTTGCCTAGCAAGCTTCGCATGGTATGAACCATACTCCGCTCGGAGATTTTCATTCGAGATGCGGAGCCGGAGATCAATGGGTACATAAGCCTCAATCAGTGACACAGAGCTGAACTGACATCCAATGGCACAGATTGCATGAAGCAATGCTACGGAAGGATATCGAGAATGTGTAGGGGAGGAGGGTCAGAGACTCCAAGAAGGTCGGGGCATGAAGAAGGCGATGAGCGAGAAAAATGGTCGGCGAAAAAGGCTTCGACTCTGGAAAAGGAATCAGAATCATGATAACGGATCGACAGATCGGGACTCACAGATGGCGCAAGACAGACGGGGAGGGTAGCCCTTGTGGCCACGAGCTTGGGATTATATCTTGTATATGATCGAGGCCTTCAAGAGAGTAACCATCCAGAATTGCGGCCTGCCCTACTCCTAGAGACGAATCGGTCTGATCTACAGATTCAATCCTCGCAAGCCCTCCATGTCTAGCAGACGTAGGAGCTTCAGACCGGCCAAGAGGGACCACCGGGACGGAAGGGAGCTCGAATGGTTCCGCCAAAGTGTCCTGGATATTGTCAAGTTGAGGTGAAGGGCCGTGCGAGCCTGATGAGACGTTGTCACTCCGAAGCCTAGCCTCCAGATCCTCTACGAGTCCGAAAGCCAGTACAACTTAAGTCGATGAGATTCATCATGAGAGGTGATTGCATACCAATGCGGCTTTCCAGGGCCACATAACGGCCCTCATCCAAATCATCGGTCTCTTCTGATGCTGGTATTTGTGCACCTATTATGGTGTTTACCAAATAGAAACTGTCGTGACGGAGAAGAACTTCGTCACCTTCATCGTAAGTGCATTCAGGACTAGCAGCAGGTTGGATCCCGGGACCCGCATGGAGGGTGGCATATGCGTGCGAGCGAACACAACTTGAACATGGTCGCTTCGCATCACTGCGTAAAGGCTCAGCCGAATAATCAATGCTAAAATCTACGTCTGGTCATTTTACCATTTCTAACGAATCATGATGAGCGTGTATTGGTGGTCGCGTAGCGGGAAGGGAGCATACCATTTTTCGTTTTCGGCATTGATGGCAAGCCTGTCTCGCTCTCGAGCATAAGTATTAATTTTCTATATGACTCCCGAGGCAACTCGACATACCTGATTTCTCTTGAGAACATGTGGGTTGCCGTCTCGAGTCGGCCGTGAAGACGATGCCCGTGGCATGGTCACTTTTGGGTTGGGGGTGAAATGGGTGTACCAAAACAAGGGTGCTGACCACTATCCGAGTCGAGGTAGAATATATTTAAGTTCCACTGGAGCACCAGGTTCAAAAGGAAGCTTCGGGCTCATGGGTAAGCCCTTACGATGCCCGAGGTGCATCACCGAATGATTACCACGTGGATTTCGATGGAATCGCAACTTAGTATCGCCGGCAGACAAGTTGCAAAGGGGCCGAGTGCGGAGGGCGAATGTTTGAAAACGGGGTCGGCTGGTGCATGGCAATTTTCATTCAATCAGCAATATCGTGTCTGAAGCAGAGATGGACCTCCTTCACCCACTTGAATGTCTGTTGGTCACCCATAGCACTGACAACCGATATGTGGTTCCCTTGATGACCCTGCTTCATAATCGATCTTCTCGGGCAGAGGTCATTGGCTTTGACGATGAAACGTCTGGGGAACTTCAAGTTGCTGTTCAAGGCTCTGAGCAGTCGAGAGTTCTGATGCTTGTTTCAACAGATAGGTCGTGGGATAATCAAATATATGCGGCATTCGAGCGATGTCTCGTCTTGACGGAGAGCGGAACACATAGTGGCCCTGAGTACGTTGGCAGTATCAATATAGTGATACTTATCGACAATATCATCGCTGGCGATCATCGAACATGTTGGATCGCGATCTTAACGGTGTTGGAGGTTCTTGATTACGTATCAACGCGACTCGGATCAAGCGCCAACGCGGAAAATGATTGGGGTTACCTGGCGTGTGCCACCACATCTGGAAGTGATTCTTGGCTGTCTCCTCCATCTGGATTCTGTACCGCTACGGCACTACTTCATAAAGCTGCCAGTCAGCTGCCTAATACGTCCTTGAACTGCATGCTGCGTTTTTCGAGACTCTGGAGATTCACCCTACACCAACCAAATCGCTGTCAATCACCTTCAAAGCTCCCACTTAACCTCTCTTTACAACACAAGCATTTGCCAGCCTTTTCTCGCTTTGCACATCAACTTTCCAGCACGAATACGACAGCACAAATGACAGGAGACATGCTGAATGGCACATCGTCCTATGGCAACTTTGACCTTGTTAAAAAGTTCAAGGTTGAAACCGGTGGCATCGTCGTGTCGAAGTACAAAAGCAGGGTAACGGGACTCAGCGTGGTGCACTTGGATTACGATGGTGAATGGATTCTGTCACACGACCTATTGACCCTTATGAACGAACTATTGTATTAACCCGAAGAGTTTAGCCCCAATTGTTAATGGATATTTTGTTGTTGCCACTGAAAGTCAGTGTGGTACTTTCATTCTGTGTTCTCTTTGGTGCTGACCCACTATTCAACCAGTCTTCAATGATTCTGGGTGTCCGCATACATTAGAGCAGTGAGTGTCCCGCAACCTGCAGTCTCACATGTTGTTCTTAACACGTATGAAAGCTTGGTGTTCATGGGATCAGAACAATACCCTTACAAAGGAATTATCGATCATCTGGCAAATCGTGGTTTCTCAAACGGCACAAATGCATGGACGGATACGGATCATACTGCGTACACAGTCTCTACCGCTGGGGAACAAGGCTTTTTGCAGCTGCTTCCGATATACGTAGATCATATATTATACCCTACGTTAACCAAAGCCGCATACGTGACGGAAGTGAGCTGGATCCATGTTACGGAACGAAGTCTCTATGCTGACGAGTCTCCAAGGTCCATCATATCAACGGTCTAGGTGAAGATTCCGGTGTGGTATACAGCGAGATGCAAGGTCGAGAGAACACCTCTGCCGATCTCATGGCTCTGAGGTTGGTCACACATCCTTGATATAGTCATCGTTTTCTGGTCTCACAGCACAACAGGGCACAGCAACTATCAAACCCTCCAGAAAGTGCTTACCGGAGTGAAACGGGTGGATTAATGGCTGCCCTCCGTCAATTAACAGTTGACCAAAGTACGTGCTGGTGGATGGCATTTGGGAATCACGGCTTCTGAAACAGTCTGCACAGTCAGGAAATATCATCACACAAACTACGTCCCCCATAACCTTTCCCTCATTGTTGCGGGAAAATTGGCTTCTGGAACTACATCTTTACTTGATGTTGTCCAGAACAAGGTGGAACCTAGCATCATCAAGCATGGTCAAGATCATGGTCCTCATCCGGGTGGTTGGAAACGACCATTCCTTGAGACCCCTAGTGCCAACCGCCCACTGTTTTCTAAAACCCTGAAAGAGGATGTGCCTTTTCCAGAGAAAGATGAAAGTGTCGGGGAAATTCAGATCAACTTCCTAGGGCCATCACCAACCTCATTCATCGAACGTAAGGTCAGTATTCGAGGACAATCGTTATCAGGACTACTTGACGATTTCGCATTTAGGGACTCGACATCCTTGGGACCTATCTCACGTCATCACCGGTCGCTCCTCTAAATAAGGAGTTCGTAGAAATTGAAAATCCCATGTGGTGAGTCACCCGATCTCACAAACTGATTCTGATTACTCACATATTATTATGGGTTAGCACATACATATACTTCTCAGAGGATACTGCCGCAACAAGGGTCGACCTTCCAGTCTACCTCGGTTCAGTACCAGCCGAATTCCTAGATTCTCTTGATGAGAAATTCAAAGCAAGTCTGAGGCGCATCATTGATGAGGGTATTGATATGGACCGTATGGCAATGATAATTGACCGTGATGAACGTCAGGTATTAACTTCGTATCACGTTGGCATCCCGCTCAAAAACTCAAGGCTTTGCCCATAGCTACGTAGCAAAGTGGAGTCATCCAAAGGAGATACTTTTTCACAGAGTGTCATCACTGATTTCCTCTACGGCGCTGAAGACGGTGCAGACCTTCCCCGATCGTTGAACGAAATCAGCCAGTATGCCGAGGTCAGAAAATGGTCAAATAATGACTGGTTAAATCTTCTCAGAAAGTAAGGTGTTATCTATGTCATTTATTCAAGGGTTTAATGTCTTGCAGGTACTATGTAGACCCTCCATGCGTCGTCGTACGTGGAAAGCCTTCAGCTGCCATGGCTTCTCGGCTGGAAAAGGACGAGAAAGCACGTATCGAGGAACAGAAGAAACGTCTGGGTCCCGACGGTTTAGCTCAGGCAGAAAAAGAACTTGAAGAAGCTAAGAGCGAACACGAGAAAGAGATCCCCACAGACATTCTCAAAGGTTTCCCTGTCCCCGATGTCAAGAGTATCTCATGGATACCCGTACAAAGTCTGCAGCAGGCCGGCACCGGTCGAAAGTCAAGATCCGACCAAACTGACAACGATGCACTGCTACGATATGTTGAAGCCGACGGGTCAAAATTGCCGTTCTTCATTCAATATGATCACGTTGAGGCGAGTAACTCGGCCTTGCTTGCCCTGTATGCCGCATAACGTTGCTTTCTTCAGTCCGACTTTGTCACCATCAACGCCGTACTATCTCTTGCGAGCCTTCCGAACAATCTACGACCGTTGGTTTCACTTCCATTGTAACATCCGCGTACCGCTGACATGATAAAATAGTCATATCTCCACCTACCTCTCTGCGTTCTTCTCTCTTCCCGTCACGCGATCAACGGGTGAACGTCTCTCTCATGAAGACGTCGTCAACAAGTTAGACAACGATACCGTATCATATGAGGTCAACATCGGTGTGAATAGCTCTTTCCACGAAACGATTCGTGTGTCAATACAAGTTGAGAAGACTAATTACGAAGTCGCCGTTGCTTGGCTCCGGGATCTGCTATATGGCAGTGAATTTACCAAGGATAGGTGCGCAAGGATTATATAGGATTCCGTCCCGATCGAGCTAATGATTTACTCTTTTCAGGCTGCAGGTGAATGTCGCGAAGATCATGCAATCCCTCCCGGAATTGAAGCGAGACGGAAGTACTGTTCTGAGCTCAGTCTCGGCAAACGTCCTCTATGACGAAACTTCAACTTCTCGGGCTTCCGGCGTCCTGCCTCAGATCGGCTTCATGGCTCAGTTGGCTCAGCAACTGCAAGAGTCACCCGAGGATGTTATCAAGGACTTCGAGGAGATTCGAAGGCACTGTAAGTGCTGACTAAGAAGGAACTGAGCCGATTGCTGACGTTGTCTCGATGCCCTCCCAACTTCCAGTGACCGATCCCTCTGGTATTCGCTTCTCTGTCACAGGGAATGTCCTTGGTCTCCCACAACCAAGGAGTCCATGGAGTCAGCATTTTAGACCATCCCTTCCGGTACAATTCCGTTTGGTCACAGAGTCACCTTCGTCGATTGACGTTTTCTGTTCTAGGAAGGGCCACTTGCTCCTGTTCGGTACGCTTCACAGACACTGAGCGACGCCGGAAAGAACCCACGGGAAAAGGTGCGCCCATCCACATTCACTTGCGTTGACAATGAATCCCAATAGCCATCTATAGGCTGTTATTGTTGGGCTGCCGACAATTGAGAGCTCCTTTGCATCTCACTGGTCCAAGGGTCCCCAAGGATTCAAGGATCCTGACTTCCCTGCACTTCGGGTGGCAGCCGAGGTTCTCAATGCAACTGAGAGTTACCTCTGGGTATGTTTTCGCAATCCGCATATTAATGCCCATACATTGACTCGGACATTGTTAGCGGTATATCCGTGGCTCTGGCCTCGCGTACGGGGCATATGTTTCCATGGATCTCGAAGCTGGATTACTCTCTTTCACCTTGTACAGAGTGCGTAATTTAAATGCCAGGAAGGAGGTCGGATAAGGTTCTAACAGCTTGGTTTCCACATTTAGAGCTCGAACAGCCTGGAGGCTTTCACGCAAGCAAAGAATGTAATTGAAGGCCTTGTCAGTGGGAAGGTGCGAGTCTCCGATGCCACACGTTCGAATGTAAAATGACCGGTTGCATCCTAGATTGCCCTTGAGGATACCACGCTCGATGCAGCGAAGAGCAGCATTGTCTACAATGTTACCAAGGGTGTCTCCACACCAGGACGTGCTGTAAGTCGCCTTTCTCATAGCTCAATGTAGTGAATGTTGGTATTGACGGACTCGTCCTCCAAGGCCTTGGTTTCGTTCAGCAACCAAACGCTTAAGGACGTTTCCCAAAACTATAACATCGAATTGTTGGAGAACTTCCAAGCGGTGACTAAGCAAGACGTCCTCGACTCCCTTCGTACCCATTTCCTCCCGCTCTTCAACCCATCTTCGTCTGTGGCTATTGTTGTGACTGCTCCCGGTAAGACCGAAGAGATTGGAAAGGGATTGAGTGCTGCTGGATTCGCCGTGGAGTATCAATCCTTGCAGATTGACCCAGATGAAGACGACCAGAGCGAAATGGATGAGGAGGAAGATAGTGAAGAGGAACGATGACGACGCGAGCTTTTTTGGTTAGCCCCACCACTTGTAGTAGATGTTATCGATCCTTGTCTTTGCCGGTCAGCTCAGCGAGACACCCGTATTTCGTGAGGGTTCTTCGGGCTGATTGGACACCGTAGGTTTTGAAGGCACCACCACTTCATGGTGAGCATCGATTACTTCAATCATCCTTTCATTTGCTTGGCCTGGTTTAAGTTCGACATTGTCCAAGAAGTTGTTGTCGACTAAGAAATGGATGGCCTGGGAAAGGTTCGAGACTGTCATACGGATCTCCGGGAGTAGAAGCTGTACATCAGAGAAAAAGGCATGTAAATGCGCTATTTCCAAAGTAAGAGAACATGAGAAGGTAGTCTTACATTTCGAAGAAGGGAAGGTCGGGATGCAAAAGGGTTGTGCAGAGGCTTCCTAGGTTGCTTTGGTGCTGGTTTCCTCATGCTCTGAGCCCCTTTCTCCCGAGATATCGGGGGAGCAGATTCCAGGACAATTCCTTCCGAGGTTTCTGCGTTGACTTTATCTTCGCCATCTTTCACTGCGGGAGTCTTCGAGGAGACTTCTTCTGGTGCTTCATCGGAGTCCGAGCCGCTTTCTCCATCTGAGCTTGAGACTGTAACTCCAGTTATTGCCGGTGCTGAGGACGGTTGGCGTTGTAGCTGAGTCTCCTGAGCACTTTTCGTAGCTTCAGAACCACCCTCAACACCATCGTTACCCCCTTTTGAACCTATTCCCCGACGTCCCCGATCTCCTCCTGAACCCCTTCCTCGACCCCTACCCCTACTACCACCCCTTCCCCTGAATGCACCCTGTTGCATCCCAAAACCTCGTGTAGCATTGTTGCTGTTGTAGCTACCTTGTTCAAGTTTCCGTCGCTTTCGATGAGGGAATCTCGAATCATCATCAAGCGGTAACTGTCCACGAGCAATCGCCTCGTCCATTTTTTGTTGCTTCTCCTGTACTTTAGAAGCAGTGGGGAATCTCTTCTTCCGCTCTGCAATCCATGCTTGAATCGCTTCGGGTGTGTCGAGTTTGATGTTTGTACCCATAATCGGGATGGGTTTCCTATCTCCCCAATTAAATGACAATGCTTAAGTTTGACGAGAGTAGAGGTGTATCGGACCACGCACCCTTTGAGACTCGGATCTGCATCCCAGTCTGGTCTTTTCTTTCTTTTGTCCCACCCAGGAGGATATACGAGATGTCGATCCATCATATGTAACTCCACAGCCTTTGCAGACCCACTGAATCTGCAACCTGCCTGCTTGCACCGAGCATTCCCGGGTGAATACCAACTCTGCGAAGGTGGTGCAGGGGTTGTTTGAAAGGGGAACCCAGAAGAACCTGTTCCAAGTCCTCCGTTACTGAAGCTTGTTGAAGGAAAGGGCTGACTTTGCTGCCCAGGAACGAACGTCGATGAGTACGTGTACCCTTCCGATGTGGTCATAGGCCATGGAGACCCTCCTCCTGGTAACGAAGCAGCATTGTACTGCATATATGCCTGTGCATAGTGAGGCGAAAGAGCATACGAAGCCTGCCATGCTTGCGCTTGAATCTGCGTCAAGGAGTTCACTCCTGGTGTAGGAGGGTTCGAAGGACCCGCGATAGGAGCATAGTGTTGTGTCCTCCCTGGATTGCCATGAGCCTGCTGTGGATTCTGTCGAAGATGAGGAGGAGCAGGCAAAGATGGATGAAAAGGTAGACCACGCCTTGGTTGTTGCATCCCAAAAGTTTTTGCGGTATTACGAGAGATGGAGACAGGAAGGACGAGAAAAAGCGAATCACCACGTGTTTATTCGAGGACGAAAAAAATACAATTTGTATCAAGGCCACGAGAACCAAATCGTAATGCAATCTTAATTGCACATTTTCTTTCAAGACGAGACCACAACAAGGAGAATGGTTGTACCATCGCGTCAGGGACGTCGACTTCGACCTTCGGTGCTTAGTGAGGGAGATACGGTTGACCCGATAGACGGAGGCTATACATTCAGTAACTGACATAGCATTAGAGTATATGCATACTTTTAACGAGTGTCCGTAATATTTCACTGTACACGACAACAATAAAGGCACCAAAGCCCAAAGCAGTAGGTACGTGTAAAAAGGAAAAGAAGAAAGCACAGCACAATCTCTTTGAGCCTGTGCGAAAAAAAAAGGATTCGAGTGGGGGAGGAAGGACGTGGATCACGGATTGGATGGTGAAGACGAAAGTGGGGAAATTTTAGGGGCAGGGGATTCAGGCATGCGTACGTGTTTTGAGGATTTCGGATAAGTATGGGGAGAAAGTCGAACGGGACAATTGATATGAACATGGAGAAGCTGGCAGCGCGAAAGTTCGGCGTGATCAGCCATGGTGAGAACAAGAAAACGGAAGATTGGAGAGGTTTTGTATGAGGACTTGTGGCTGGGAGACGCCACGTTGAACACCGAGCTTACTGAGCACGGGGCACGAAAGGGCTGCTCTCTTCTAAAAACAACGACGGGAAGGGGATGAAGACGGAGGAGGGTTCCTGAGTGGAACCTAATCCTGCATTTCCTCCTGCTGCAATTGCTCCCGGCCGACTCTCCTCTCCTTCTCGCTCTCCAACTGATTGTAGAGGAGGAACAGAGCCTTTTCGTTTGCCTCTGGTGTCCCAATGATGGTGAACATGCGTTCACCGGTCTCGTCGTGGGGCTCCTTAGCGATAGATATCTTGGAGCCTGATAATCTTCTGATTTCCGTGATTTTGGTACCGTTTCGTCCAATGATGCAGCCAACCATATCGGATGGGATGGAGATGTTTTGGGTACGAAGGTTTGTGGGCGGGGGTGAGGAAGGTGTAGTGGGAGAAGGGGACGTGCGACCCCGGGCAGGGCCGTCACCGTTTGAACGCCGGACTGAGGAGGAGCCTGTTCTGCGACCTGACCTGTCGTCGGTGGTGCCAGGGTGGAAGTAGACGGTCCCGAGACCTCTCTCCCAGTCCTCGAGTAAGCAACGACCAATTTCCTCGATGGCGTGACCAATTGCTTCTGATGTACCCTGCACGTCAACGACGCGCTCGGTGGACTGGGGAAGCATGTCTTTTGAAGCGATCATGCGGGCACCGGAGGAGTCTTGAATGGCTTTGATCTTGAGGCCGTTGCGGCCAATGACGCTTCCCATGAGGTTATGTGAGATAAGGAGACGAATAGAAGGTGTCGAGGAGCTAGGTGTGACAGGCGAAGAGGGACTGGCAGATACGAGTTGGGCTACTATGAGGGCGTACGCCTATAGGGATGGATAAAAAAAGAAGACAGGAGGTTTAACGCGAAGAACGCATGACGGCATTGGATGGATGCATACCTTTGCGACACCCTCTACAGAGCCACTGACTGTGAGGACTCTTTCGTGGACACCTGGGATGACTTTGCTGACGCCAGCCTTGACACCAGTCTGCTCCCTGAGTTCTGCGACGTTCTTCCCGGCCCTTCCAATGATGACGCCGGCATCCTTTGTGCTGACGAGGGCTCTGAGGGTGAGAACGTCGTTTCCTTGGGGTGTGGGAGAGCGGGATTGGGCTCCTGCGACTGAAGCAAAATTGCAAAGCGAAAAGGAGGTGAGCAAGCTGGCAAGGAATGTGGTGATGTAAGCGAGGATCTACGTACTGTTTTCGTGATTTGCGTTACCGTCGGAGGCCATTATTTGTAAATGTGGGGAAGAGGGGAGGAAAGAGATTGGAAGGGCGGGTGTGCGGGGGTCGGGAAGTGTTTTTCGAGGATGAAGTTGAGGTGCAAGGTGGTGAAGAGGAACAAGCGCCAGAGACGCGCACTCGAATGCACAGGTGCCACTCGCCCGTCGAGTGACAGGGTGGCAATAATCTCACATCACACCTCGGTCCAAACGCCTGGAAAAAAACAATCACAAAGGCCTAGATCCAACACAATCACTTCTCTGCACAGGGGAAATCCCACATGGCATCCTCAGGCTCGCGGGAACATTCAGAGGAATAATGCAGTCCAATTAGACAAACATGATGTACAGGATATCACCACGACAAAACTGCTCGTTTTTCGAGGTTCGGAAACGGCATCATATTTATGTAGTACGTATCGTGCCCGCGAAATGTGTGCATACGAAAAGCAGTAGCTGAGTACATGGTACATCTCATGGCATTCAATCATAGAAGGCGTAGGTCAATAAAAAGCCACAAGAGAATAACCGTCTAGTACCCTAGCTGCTGCAGCTTTTCGAAGGATGATGCCGTGTCGGCGAGGGCCTTTTGGCGCAACTTGAGAGCGGTAGTCTACAACGTATCACACGGTCAAGAAATAATCACGCCGATATGCGCATGGGGCTGCGTACCTTGCGTTCATGGAAAGCCTGAGCTTTGATCTTCCTCTTCTCCTCCAGACGGTCAACCACATCCTTGTATCCCCATCCAACCTCGTGAGACAGACGCTATCGAACGCAAACCAATCTCATTCAACGCCCATCCCAAATCTCCCACCAAAACGGTACTCACTTTGACTGTGCAGTACTTCCGGCCAGGCTTCAATCGCAATACCCGGAGGGCCTCTGGCACAACCATCCTCTTCTTCCTGTCATAGGGTGGAGGAACTCCTTCGAAGAGGTTGAGGCGTTCGAGGGCAGCTGCACCACGAGCAGTCTTGTGGGGGACCATGCCCCGAATGGCCCGGTAGAGAATCTTGGAGGGGGCGCGATGATGGAATGGACCGGACTTTTTGGGATTGACAATATGGCGTTTGTGGAGGAAGTTGTGGTACCGCAACTGCAACCAAAAAGACATTCATGAGTTTCCGTCATCTCCATTTGCGTGTTTCACAGAGTCAGACACTTCAAGATAAGCACCTTGTTGCGGAAGAAGCTGCCGGAGATGTTGATCTCCTCGCACCGCACAACGACAATTTTCTGGCCGTTGAGGACTTGCTTCGAGATTATCGAAGCGAGCCGTCCGAGGAGGTGGCCCTTGCCATCAATTACGATGGGGGTCGACGAGAATGTGGCCATGGCGAGTCTGTGTCCAAGTGCAAAAACAGGTTAAACAATGCTTTGGGAACGCGGTTGGGAGGCATACCTGGGGGAAATAGAGGAGAAAGGTAGAGTAATATTTTCAGAATGTTTCAAACGGTGAGCACGTCGTATATCTCACCTTGAGGATCTTGCAGTCGGTAGTTGGTGGCTGGGAACGCGGATAGGGAAAGCCACAGTGGTTTGAGCTGCATAGTTCCTCGGCATTTGCCGGGTGCTTACATATGACTCGTTCACTTTGGGGAGGCTGGGACACAGTCTGAATTGGGCCAATCATAACAGCCAGACGCTCATTGGCTACGATACGAGGATACAGCGTCTACACCGGAGCACAGGCCTCCAGATAACATTCAAGTACAGAAAACATAGAGGCAATGGCTTGATAGCCTCGTGCATTATCCCTCACCATCGCCATCATACATTCTCGCGTGGTCTGCAATCCATTCCGCCCGACCAAACTCCGAGAGCGTCCAGGGTTTCCTTCCAACCCCACTGTTAATCATCCAACGCTTTACCCTTTCTCGACTCTGAATAGCTTCCCACAGGATACCACACCACTGGTACTCTTTCTCGTTGCCGAGCTTCTGCTGCATGCCGGGGAAAAGCGAAAGAATGAACGATAAGCAGGTAAAAATGGCTGCCGTTGCGCCCCGGATACCATCAGGAGGTTTCGGGATTAATTCCTGATGAAGGCCGCGTAATGCTTCCTCTGTGCAATGTAGAAACGGTTTGATAATGTTTTGAAGCAGGATGGTGCGTTTCGGAGGGGCCAACCAATCCTGGTGTGGTGTTGAGTGATAGATGCACTTCGTAAACGCAATACTTACCTCAGAGATGCTCAATTGGAAAACGCGATTGAGAAAGAACATGGAAGCCTCAAGGACCATATCGACGCGGGCATCCAGTATCATTGCTTGCTAAATAGGGTAGTACGTCAGCCGAAGGTCGGAGATACTAGTGCATCTCCTGAAAGGAACAAGGATGGGACACTCACCCCTGGGATTCTGTGGAATGCCTGATCAAGGAAACGCAGGATTGCGTTCGTTTCCGCGAGGGTTATAGCATCTTTCTCCGCGTGTGTAATCCTCAGGATAGGTAGAGCCTTGTACGGAAAGATGGGAGGTTCAATATCTCCATTGGTCCTGAGTGACTTCCAGCGCTCCAACGTGAACTCTACGAAGGAATACTCCACGCCCTCATCCTCAAGCATAAGTAAAATAGGCTCACATCTACCTCGGACGTCAAAGTAAGTGAGAACAAGTGACACCTTTTCAAAGTCCATGAATCCAGTGACAGCAGGAACCAAGGAGGTGTTGACGCGTCCTGGTGGTGACATCAGCGACATCTGGGTGGGTCGATACCGCGGAGCACTTCTGTCTACTTATCGCACCATATCAATCACGACTAGAAATTGACACCCGACGTAACAAGGTGCTCACCATCACAACTCAGATTCCATTTCAAACGAATGAAAAGAAACTCTTAAATTCACTTGGAAATTCAAGCATAGTAATGACAGTGCAAATCAGAGCAAGGAGACTTTAGAAAGAGCTTGAGCCAGAAGTCCATGTAATCCAGGTCGAGAGAGAGCAGAGGAAATAGTTCAAATAGAAATGCCCGCTTGGACTTGAATTAGCTCATGATTTGGTTGAGGGTGAGTACATGGAAACAGCGTAAGAACTACGACGCTAATGAGCTGCGGGATAGACAATAGGTGAGAAACCACTATCAGGCAGACTATGAGGCGGTACGAACCTTCTGGTGTCTTTGCAATATAGTCAATTGCTGAGGGAAAACACCACTAAGCTTACTGAAGCATAAGACATTGGTAATGCAAATTTACCTTGTTGAACCGTCTTGATCTCGTCTGCCTCGGCATCTGGGATCTCAATAGCGAACTCCTGAGAACAACGCAAAATGAGAAATTCGACTTCAAGGCTCAAATTCAGCATGTTAGACATACCTCCTCAACTGCCATGACAACTTCGACGGCATCCAAGCTGTCCAAACCGAGGTCTTCCGCGAATGATGACGTGACTGCAAGCTGAAAACGACACGCTCGTCAGAGTAGGTCAAGTCGTGCAACAACAACCAACTCTTACTTTTGCAGGGTCAACCTTCTCAAACCCTTTTAATACTTCCAACACTCGTGATGTGATTTGCTCCTTAGGCAGAGCGGCTGCAGCAGAATACCTGGCATTTTGAAGAAGCCAGCTCCTTGTGGAAGGAAGAGCCGCAGGCACTACGAGACGAGGGCGAGCAACACTTCGGAGAGCAAATCGAACGAAAGACATTTTGAGCTGCAAGAGGCTGCGATGCAAAGGGGGGAAGAGGGTCGCGTTTCGTCAGAAGGATACGACCTGGTTGCGCGCTTATTTTCTCTCGCTCCGGAAGGAGCCGCGGCCGAGACCCGAGGTGCTCGCCACCAAATCATCTTGCTGCTGTACCAAAACCTAAACGTGTGGTCCACTGGTCGGATTACTTGCTATTCCACTTCACAATGAAGCATGGGGTCGCGTTTCGAAAATTCTCGAGGACATCCTCGCATAGGATGTTGATGCTGAGGTGAGCTTATGGCCGTCTTTTGGGTATGAAGTTGAGGGCTTAGACAGCCAATAGGAATCTTGTGACGTCTCTCTTTGAACATGAGCAGATCAAAACCACGCTGCCAAAGGCCAGAGATACTGCCCGCCTTGCAGAGAAGGTATGTCTCATAATGATACAATACAAGTCTATTCGTTCACAATTTGCAATTCTGTAGATTATCACAATGGGAAAGAAGGGAGGACTTTCATCGTACCAACGGGCGAATGGTTTTCTGTTAAAACCTCAGCTGACTCCCAAAGTCTTCGGAACATTTGCAAAGAGATACGCAGACAGGGAAGGAGGCTACACTCGAATTCACAAGTACGGAAACCGACCAGGCGACAACGCTCCTCATGCCATTCTCGAGCTAGTGGATAATCCGAGAGACATCAAGTTCGAGATGACCGCTCGTGCAATTGGTTGGGAAGTGTTGAGCAAGAAACTTGGGACAACAGGACCCAGAGAGCTCGTGAACTCAGGCGTTGGAGGTGTCGAAAGCATTGTCTCTCAGGAACAACAACTTGGTCCCAAAGACCGTGGACATCTCCGACCTACAACTCGATGGAACTTACAAAAGGTGTTGAGGTTCCGGAATCCGGAATCAGTGTCTATCCTAGGGAAGAAGGCTGAGGACCACATTGTACGCGTTTTATTTGTTGCAATCAGTCATTTTGTCTCATCCATTTGGGTAGGATACACTTTTGGCACAACCCGTAGCACTCAAGCAACTGTTGGATGTCAATTCGGAGAAGTCAGAATCCGCAGACGAAACTCCCCTTGTTGGCCCCAAAGCCCTTCGAATTCGTGCAGGCCAAAAGCTCCCGGGTGGTAACCAGAGTACTCTCCGTCTGGCACAGGGTGCCCTCGGAAAGGAGCCATCATCAAGGCCCCGTTGGTTCGAACGTCGAAAACTTGGGATAGATAGATCTGCACTTTGGGGTCAACTATAATAATGCATTGGTATATTTATCATCTCCCTAAAATTCACTCGCGGCTTGCAAGTCATCCGCATTTAGCCAATCTGCTCCATTATTCAACAGCACCACCCAGATATTCTCTCTGGCCCTTACTGGCCATGCTGGTGTGTCCCAGAATCTAGCTCTAATGCCTCGGTCGTGTGCATCCTGGACGAGCTTCGTGAGATTTGCCAGTTGCCCCTCTGAAATATTCCCTATACCATTCCACCCCACTGCGGTTTCGTAATCTGTGGATGCGAGTGGCGACAGTGTGGGATCCCATGTCGTATTTAAGGAGGGATCGGTCAAGGAGTCCAAAGGTGCATCGAAGAAGTAATCCCTCGGTGAAAGTGCCTTCACAAGTTCCAAAGGAGAGTTGCCCGTGCCCACTACAGTCACTGCGGATTGGGCCAGGGTGCCATTTTCGAATGTTGTGAGATAGCCAGCGTTGCGGAGAGGTTCGAACGCTTTCAAAATGAACGGAAGAGCTCTATGTAAAGGAATGAGTCTTGAAATTGCGAATACAGAGGCCAATAACGTACTCTGCGCCATCGGTCTTGATATCGACAAGCAATTGTAAGGGAATATCACTTGCTGTATCGAAAACTCCACTGTGCTCTATCAACACGAGATATCTCTATCAGGATTACAAAACCTACTTCGGCTTTGTGGCCCCGACGGTGAAGGCGTTCTTCGGGTTCTGCGCGTTCAGTATCTTCATGAGCGGTTGAATATACAACGAGTCCAAAGTGCGCTCCTTCGTCAACGCAGCATTCTCGTGGCCAACCTAGTTTTGCGAGCCGTCTGTATTTGACAACCTTCTATCAAGCCATCGATTTCGCACTCACGTAAAGGGTGCCGTTTATGAGGCTCACATCTGCCTCGACGCTGGCGACTCCAAAACTCAAAGCTGTCAGTAATGGGACGTCTCTCCAATCTGCACACACAATAAAGCTTGGGTCAGCACGAGCTTGGAGCAATGCACTTCGTGTCTCGACTCACAATCGTTATGCGAATGGATTGGTTTAGGCATTATATTTTGTGTGACTTGTGTTGGGTATTGCAAGAGCTTCGAGTTAGATTTCTGAAGTTGTGCAATCTGGTCGTGAATAGTTGCTTGTCCATGCGTCAGAGTGAGGACAGACAAAACAGAGCAGGAAAGTGTTGCCCAGTTGAATCTCATGTTGTTGAGCCAGACGAAATAGTCAGCGAATGAGGACCAACTCTTGTAGACCAAGGAGACCGTCAAGCACCATGCAACGAAGCGAATTGTGAGCTTATAAATACCTGTTGTGCTGCGTCTGTCATACTGATTTGGGACCCCAAGGCGTTCCACATGAAACGAACGAACGTGCGCCCAATAATCGCTTTATCCGAGTGATTGGGACCGTCAGCTGGGCACAAGGAAGCAACTTGTGGCTTTTTCCAACCGACGTTCTCGTAACTGGCAAAGGAGAGAAATGGGAGATTTGGTTCCGCAGAAAGGAAATTAGACGCCACATTGATTTGGATCATGATCAGGGATGTCGAATGACGTCATTCAAGCGCTCATGAGCTTCGGGATGGTTGAATGTCAATCGATACCTCCTAGATGTTCACGAGCTTGACCACTCTTGTGAAGCCAAGCTATTCGACAAGATGGCCCGCAAGCTCCCTAACTACTTCCAATCAGTCGCAGCTTCATTCCTCCTGATCTCTCTCTCAATCGGTATACTTCCGATAACCCTTTTTGCGACTCTGTCTGCCTTGGCATACGGAGCTCTCACCAGTTCACTGATCACCTCGAAAACGAGCAAAGCCGACCGGAAGGAGAAGATAGTTCTTATTACTGGTGCAAGAGCGAACAAAGCCTTGACATTTATCAGGTCGTTCAAAAAGGCCAACTACAGAGTCATCGCAGCGGAAGAAGAAGACTGGGGGACCTTCGCATGCGCAAGGTTTTCCCTGGCAGTCGATAAATTCTATACATTGCCAAGCATCGCATCCCATTCTGCGTACATTGAAGCCATCAAGTACATTGTCCAGACAGAAGGGGTCACTATTTGGGTGCCTTGTTCATCTGTGCAGTCAACGCTTGTCGATGCTGAAGCCGCACAACAAATCCGCGAATTACACCTAGGCAAAGGGACCGATGGATTCTGCAAGTCATTCATCCAGAACCCTGACATTGCCGCGACCCTGCATTGTAAAGACAAGTTTGAGATCCTCTTGAACCAGCTGGGTCTCCCCATCCCACACTCCAAAGTCGTCACGGACAACGCCCGAGCGCTGGACTTCCTTTATTCTCCCGAAGCGCAAAAGGACCAGGCACGATACATCCTGAAGTGTATGACCTTGGATGATCTCGGAAGGGATGACTTCACGCTGTTGCCCCTGGAAACTCGCGAGGAGACCAGGACGCACCTCAAAAATATGCCAACGCCGATCAGCAAGGAAGTCCCATTTATGGTGCAGAGGTTCCTGAAGGGTCGGGAATATTGCACACATGTGGCAGTTAGGGAAGGAAAATTGGTGGCATTTGTGGCGTGTCGGAGCAATCCGTTGCTCATGAGATACGTTGATGTCAGGGGGTTGGGCGGGGATGAGGCCAAGCGATCAGTCGAGCTGAAACTTTGGGTGGAGGCTTTCCTGCAGAAATGGGCAAGCAAACTCAAGTCCGACGGGAAAGTAGGTTGGGAAGCAGAACTAACCGGGCACTTCTCTTTCGATTTCATCTTTGATGAGGAAGAAGCGAAGTGGTATGCCCTTGAATGTAATGTTGTGAGTTCTTCCTGGCATCTGTCGTGTAAACAGCTCAGCTCACCAAGTCTGGGTGCTGGTCAGCGTCCACACACCGCAGTGACTCTGTTCTCTGAGACGAACACGCTCATAGACTCGTACATCGGTAAATCTGGGGTAGAAGGCCAAATCCCTCTTTCGATTCCGCCTACGGTGACAAGGCCACGGTCCTGGTTCGCACATGCTTTGCCTGTCGCGATCATCCGATACTTCTTCCGCCTCCCTTTCCTCAGATACATACCGGAGAGTCTGCTCTCCGTCATCAACCCTGGTCTTCCCAAGCTAGTATGGAAGTCTGGAAATCAAGATGACCCTACTTTGTCGCCTGGCCCAAGCCAATCGCCTCTGGCAGTGCTGTGGAACTTCGCGAAGGGGACCTTCTTCTCCTGGTGGTTTGATTGGAACAGTAGTGGCGGAGAAAAGGATGCATACTGGGAATGGAATGACCCTATCCCGTTCTTTGTCGTTGTACATGTTACATGGGTCTGGATATTTTTGGGATTGGCATTTGGAGGAAAGGGTTGGAAGGCGGTGAACGTCAGCACAGAGCGTGTATTTGCATGTTGATCGCATTTTGTCATGGTTTAGTACGTGTATTCTCGACGAAAAAAACAGATTGTACCCTGGAGCTTGTTGGATAGGATGGCGTTACACCTCGAGACCCTGCTGAATCATCTCGAATGCCCACGTAGCGCAACGAGCTAGCTTTGGCATCATCATAAGCTTTGGACAATGGACAAAGTGGCAGCCCGCCTGAGACCGAATGTTAGTAACCCAAAAGTGGAACGGGCGCTCTTGTTATGGCTGACTAATCCAACATCTCATCAACGCGAAGTCTCTCAGTCAAGCGGTCGTCCACGGTATCCCTTCAACAATGACGAACCTTCTAGCTGGACCATCTGCTTTGCGAGATATCATCAGACCACAATTCCACCAGAACAACTTTGAAGAAGAGAAATTCGTGAAACATGAACTCGGAGTAAAACTCGACAGAGGTATGACGCTGCTGCCTGCTTACAATTATGATTGCTCATATGCTGTTGGAAGACGATCAAATCTGCCGTCTCGCAGATTCAGTTGGCTGTCCCCTCGGTCCCCTTCATTGTCCTCTAAGACACACGCAACCTTCGGCCCAAAATTTTCAACCCCCGAAGCAACTCCCCACCCATCCTCGGGAGCGAGAACGGCTGGCTACGGTCTGCAAACATTGGCTGCGTGGTCTTTGTAAGAAAGGCGATGCTTGTGAATTTTTGCATGAGTATAACCTAAGGAGAATGCCAGAGTGCTGGTGGTACGCGAAGTATGGTTATTGTTCCGCCGGAGACGAATGCTTGTACGCGCACCCGAAGGAAAGGCGGATAGAGTGCCCAGATTACAACAGAGGATTTTGCAGGCTCGGTGAGTTCCCCCTTTGACCCACTTTGGGAATGCAATATATTCACCATGATATCTTATCCGAAAGGACCCACATGTCCCCGCAAGCATGTTCGCAGGGTCGCCTGTCAACTGTATCTGACAGGGTTTTGCCCACTGGGTTCTGAATGTGCTCGTGGACAGTAAGTAATTCCCAACATCTATTCGTCGTCATTGTGACTGATCCCTTTGCAGTCCCAAAGCAGAGCTCCCGCCACCAAAGGCTTACGAGCCGCCAGAGCCTCCATCTCACCGTGAACTTGGACCTCCACCTCCAGGATATGGAAGGTATGCTGACGTTGATCGGGGAATGAACGGCCCCATGGGTCCCGGAGCAGGTGGTAGCGGTGGGCTACCTGGACCCCGGAGAAACTTGGAGGATGTTGTATGCTTCAAGGTGCGCCGGTCCTTGTTCTTTTGTTATCGGGCTGTCCACATTGATTTCGACTCCCTTCATACACTCCAGTGCGGCGAACGCGGTCACTACGCGAACCATTGCACGAGGAAGAATGTTCCAGGAAATCGAGGCGGGGTTGAAAGACACCGGAGATACGACGATTGAACCCTGGACACTTACTCTAAACCTGATCGCTGTTCCTGTTGTACCTCACCTTCGCTAGTCAATTGCTGTTATCTTTTTGTGGACCGTATTGAGTGTTTGGGGACACGATGGCTTTTTCCTGAGCCACACTCGTGAGAAGTTTGATGGGCGGGAATCCATCAACAAGTTTCTCGCTCCCGATCGCCAACTTTGCAGTGCATATCTGTGTTCCTGTCTCAACACAACAAATATCGAGATCCAGTACCGCATCAACGACAAATCATGGGGTGGCAGAAAACCTTTACGCTCTCCAGACGTTCCAAAGGATGTCATCTTGTCACAGAAGAAATTGTGTCTCAAATCCGACCTGGATTACAAGGAGTCCAGGTTTGCAGATCCTTGTACTACATTGTTGCGTCTGGTTCAGTTAACTCTTGGCCAGATCGGAATGCTGTTTCTCTTCATGTTTGTTTCTAATACCGTCTTAAGTTCGCGCCGATGTTGATGTCCGTATCTCCCCAGCCAGCATACATCGGCAGCATTGACCATCAACGAGAACTATGATCCTGGTGCGTCTTTGATTTATTTACGGGACAGCCAAACGATATTTACGAGCCGTAAGATGTAAGGCGAGGTAACATAATCCCCTTGCATCAGCCTTGCAACGATGCTGAGCATTGTCCACCGCAAATGCACCGATTTAGATATGGATATGGCGTTGGATAATATTGTCCCTGAGAACCTCAACTGGCTTCACACAGATGAGGGACCTGAGTAAGCAATACTACTTCTATTTGCACTTGTCAAGTCACCGATAGAGTGCCGTGTTTCTACTCTGCCCTTTCCAGCGACTCGTGAGTTTCTACGCCCATATCAGCCGTCGCTGAGGAAACTGATCAGTGATCACTCCTGCAATTCTCTTCTATGATAACCTCGTGTCATGGGTGTGTTTTCATCTGGCAGTGTCTCTCACACTAAGACGTCGCTAGTCGGTGCGACCATCTCAATCCCGATAACAAATGAGAGGCTCAACCTGGGCACCTGGCAAGGCGGGTGGAATGCATCGGCACCACCATATAGATTCGGAATCTCACGTTCTATTTTACATGTATAGGTATCTACCTCACTGAGTTCCGCCATGCCCCACACGCGAGGAAGGTCGTAGCTACCATTTTGTAAGTTCGCTCGTCCTGCCCGTGCATCCGAGAAACGCGCTGACAAAAATACCTTCAGGACCTAACTAGCCCCCATAATTATGTAGATTCCGAGAACTGCTGACACGGTGAGCAGGTCTGAGAAGCCAAATATAGATCGGAAGATATTCTGGGTCACGTCAACGCGGGAGAACTTGGAAAATGTGTGCGCTACGCATTGTCTTCTCCAGAATGTATAGAACGTATTGGCGCAGAATGTATGATATGAAGTGTTTGATTCCATGAGGTCCTCCAGGACCTTACCGATCGACTTCCCGCTTGAACGGGTAATGTTTTGCAATGAGATCCGCGTGATTGCACTGTCTCCTCGGAGTATCTATCAATGGCAATCGGTTCCTTGCAGATTATTCAAGACTTGCACTAGTCGAGTCCTCGGTTTATTCAGCGAATATGGGGCGAACATCACCCCGACGAAAGCATCTAGTGGGTTTCAGAAAAGTCGAGGACATCGATACCATCGAGAATACGCCTAATTGACATCTCTCGAGGCCTGTATGAAGGAAATGGGCGGCTTGATACATCAGGAAGGCGTCGAGCGGCTCTTGAACTGTTTGAACGCAGTAGAGTTCATTCGCGGGAGAAAGAGGGTGGGTTCATTGGAAGATCATTTATTGATCCGAAAAAGGTTCAAACTTGTAGGGAAATGCAGAAAAAATCCACTAATACTGTGAGTGTAGAGCTCGAACACGCAAAGAAAAGTCAAAGGAGGCAAGGTCGGCACTGCAATCGACGTTGAGGATCTTACGTGAAACGTCAGAAAATAGGAGACTCTGAAGGCGATAATGTCATAAAATTTCTGCAGGTGATACGGGTAGTATCACACGACACACGGCGCGGGGTTGCGATGCTTACAGACCATAATCACCAAGATACCTTTGCAGGTGGTACTTATTTTAAGAAGTCCACGGAATGCGGTTTTGTTTCTCGGTGGAGCGTCCATTGCTTTGCTGGACAACATCTGGTGGGCCTAGTGACGAAACGGTGAGCGCATGAGGTACGAAGAGCGGTAGTTGCTCAAGTCCGCACCATGTTTTACAAGCGTGCAAGGAGTTGGATCCGTCCAAAACCATCGCAACGGAATAAAGTTTCGAGTGATGCCCTGACAGATAACCTGAGAAGAATAGACCAAAGTAGGGAATAACGAAATTCCACGACTGAATTATCCGCAGCCTCCGTTAGTACGATATCACAGAGATATCAATGGACCAAGAAGTGATCTGCATCAAGAGTGATGGAAGGAGTGGCAAAGTGGTACGCTTACCTCACAAGGGCCAAAAACATTACGTTCCCGAGATGTTGTCTTGGAGGGGGACAGTGGGGCGGAGAGGCTCGCGTATTGAGACGGATCCGAGGAATTTGACCGAAGAAAGGCTAAGGCAGGGACAGGCCTGTAATTCCCGTGCATCGGAGGTATGGATTGGGGTGGGCTGATGATCTACTTCACAACGAAAGTTGGATGTCATTCCCATGGGCGCGACCCCTGAACCGGAGAAAGGAAAGAGGCAAGGCCTCTGGACGGGCCTCGTATGGATAATGAAGGACGGCGGAGTCGCTGAAATTCATGAGCAGTTTGAAGTTTACCGTGGTTTGATCCAAGAAGCACGGAGGGCGCCCAAAGCTCGTCAGGGTGCAAATACTAGCAGGGCTAACTACAACATCGGCAATGATTATTCAGGAATTTACGAGACTGGAGTCGGGGCAGATGGTCCGCTCAACACGGGTGTGAGGTGGTTGTAGTCGGGGAGAAGAAAAAGGGCAATGCGGAAAAATCGCATAACGTGTATCGCATAAAATTGGGGCAAGTGATTGGCTTGACAAGGGCGAGTCAGGCATCCTAATACTGGATAGCGCCTGGGATGTTGACTTATATTTTTGTTCGAACCAGGGGTGGTGCCGTCAAGGATTGTCCTTGGGCTCAGGGACTGGGGAAGGAGGCAGCGCAGATTAATCGGCCGGAGCAGTGTCTGACCAGCACACTCCGGCGGCGCCACATGGAAAGTAGGTAAGGATCACCAAACTGGGAAGATGCGCAATCTCGGCATCCCCCGGCTGCGAAGGAGGGCGTGGGGAAGGCAGAGACGCCGGCGGCAATGGTTGGATGCCGAGGTGTGCCGGAGTGCGACGACGGATTGTTTTCCGGTGAGAGGCTCAGAAGTCAGGCGCCGATGAGAGACGAGGATTTGGCAAGAGATGGGAGTTGTTTGGTGCGCCAGATTGCTGGAACGGGCGGATGGGCTGGGGATAGTTGGACGAGGCGGAGAGAAATGTCCAGGGCGAGGAAAGTCCAGGGAAGGAAGCCACTCTTGTCTTTCCGCTCGATGAGGCTCTGCAAGCATAGCTTCACCCATACCACAACCACCACGAGTAGAGTAGAGTATTGTAGTATTTGTTGAGTATAGGGAATTTGTATATCTCGCTTGTGAGGGTGTGTTCCCACGTACAATTCAGAACAGAACGCGTCGCTTTTCTTTGTGTAAATCCGTGGCGACAACTCTTCCTTCCGCTCATGCTCACTTTCGACGCTTACTTTTCTTCCTTCACGTAACTTGCCCATCCTAAAGCAACTATATAATCTCCACCCGCTACTCACTCCCATCCTCCCACTTCGATCCCCACTCTACTTTATTTCTTCCCCGCCGGCGTTTCTATTTCTTCCGCCTCACGATCTCAATCGATGCCAAAAGCGACAACAGGCTCGGCTCGGCCTGCTCTCAGAAGGAACCAGGTGCGCCCCACCCCTCCAACACCACAACTCCCGTCCTCCGACCGCCCACTCATTCTCCTCTTTCTACTAGGCTTGTCTCTCTTGCAGAAAGAGGAAACTCGTGAGCACCTCTCGTTCAGATACTCGCACAGAGTCTCACTCCGCGTCGTGCCCAGAAATGCGACGCCCGCACGTCCCCACTGCGGAACTTGCGTAAAGTAAGCTTCAGATTCACTTCTCGCACACAGGGTCGATCCCAGAAGCTCATCTGCTTTCCAGACAGTGGCAGGCGCTGATCAGTGTTCCACCACCCGTTGGTTACGCGTGCGTTGCCTCATGCGAATCCTCCCCCCTTCTATTCTGACAACCCTCGCAGGCATCCAACTGAACCACAATGCTCTTACGACCCTGTCGAGGGTCTACCCATCGCGCCAGATGTAGACCCTGCTGAAAAGATTCGTCTACTCGAAGAGCAGATATGTAAGTAATAGCTTTCCATCTTGCTCTTGAGCGCCCTAACGCCTTCACAAAAGCCCAGCTCAAGAGTCAGCTCAATGAATCACGTTCCTACAATTCTCGTTCTGCCTCACCTTCTCGTCACTTCCACCCTTCCCACAGTCGAATAAATTCCGTTGCATCTGCCTCAGGATCTGCCAAAGCCCGTAGCCCGAACACGAGCCCGAATGGCAACGGCATCGTCTTACCTCAGGCACCCTTTGACATGGTCAATGCCGTATCCATAAACAGCCCAGAATCACAATTCCGGGGCTCTACTGGTAGCCCGGAGCTTCACCACCAAGGAAGCCACGGAGACGCTTTCTTCGAGATATTCTATCCTGGGTGGAATCCAGACCTTCCCAATCCTGAGGATCTCCGTCACTAGTGAGTCTCCTGCCCCCTGATTATATTTAGTGCTCATCCTCGTTCTCGAAACAGTGTCGAAGTCTTCTTCAGGTGTGATCCGTGCGGCTCACGCGTGCTGCATAAACCGTCGTTCTTTGCCTCTCTGAATCTCAGCCCGAAAGATCCCAATTTCCCACATTCTGCGATTCTTCATGCCATTGTGAGTTACCGTGCCTCCTTTGGGAATACGGAAACCTGAAATTTGTCCAGTGCGCTTCTGCGTCCAGATGGACATCTCGTGATATCGCAACCTCACCAGAAGGTACTCGCCGTGATCGATTTGCTGAATTTCATGTCAATAAAACCCGAGGATACATTGACAAAACTATGGCGTCCGGGCAAGATATTTTCCATGTCATGCAAGCCTGCATCCTCCTTTCGTGGTACTTCTATCAAGAAGGCCGGTGGGTCGAGGTCTGGATCTTTGCAGGCTTCCAAACGAGGGTTGCAATTCCTCTCCGCCTGAACTATCCCGGGACTTTTGCGTCACAGGGAAGCAATTCCCCAGGCGCGTATTTGGCTCCACCAAAGGATTTCAAAGATCTCGAGTCACGGAGAAGAACCTGGTGGATGACTATTATGTTTGACCGGATCGTTTCTGTTGGAGGTTGGCTGCATGGTGTTGACGAGAGGGATATTGGCACAGAACTTCCATTACGAAGTATTGATTTTTACAATGAAGTGAGTCCAACTCGTGGTTCCACTCCTTGGGTTGATCCACTAACCCCTGGTAACAGTCCTCCGTCATGGACAACCCACAAGACCTCACCACCCCTGATTTATTCCTCGATCACCCAGTCGGTTATACTGACTCTTTCCTCCTTTTCTTGAAATCTGTGATGTTGTTCGGAAGGGTTACCGACTACAACACGCGAAGTACCCTCAGAGGTCAACCCAACAAACACCAAAATCCCTTGCAGCTCCCAGGCTTCCATGAACTTGATCTACTTGTCTGTGTTGACTTCCCTAGTCGTCTTCCTCCTGGTTTCAACTCGCATCTCGGTGTGAGTGAAGATGGCGGGGCCCTTGACACGGACTTGTATATGGTACATGTGGTCCCACACGCGTAAGTCCATTACTAGGAAGTGTCATGTAACCTGACCCACATCCGTCTGTTCTTTCTTCAGGGCTGCTATCACACTACACAACCCATTTGTCAATTTCGATGACCCTCTCAACTATTCTCAGCGCCGTTGTCTTGTTGCGGCCAACAGTATCATTGCTGCATACTATAGGCTCTCGGAAACTTCATTGGATATTAGCCGATTACATCCCTTTGTCACTGTGAGTTTTGAATACAGCCATCCTTCACCGCTCTTTGCTCACGGAGACGAATAGATTTGCTGGTATCTGGCTGCGGTTGTACAAATACAACTGTGCAAGCATTATATCGAAATTGGTAATACGGCGGAGGAGTCCACTGCATGGGGTGAGATCAACATGCTCAGGTAGAAGTCGCGTCTAGACTCGCATTATTTTGCTGTGGCGTTGATCATATTCTCTTCAGGTTCGCCATGCTCACCTATGGAGCCACGTCGCCGATAGGAGGTAAGTTCCTGTATTGAACATCGAGAATACCGTCTGACGAATGTCGTTTCCCAACTGTAGCTCGTCAGGAGAAACTCCTCCAGGGTCTTATGACAGAGATTGTTCGTATGACAACCCAACCTCAACCCATGGAGGTCGGGTATCCGCTGTACCCCTTCTCCCACCAGGGGATCTTTCCCAAGGGTGCCAATGCCAGCCAGCAAGCGGGGACTTCTGCTCCATTGCCCGGTAGCAGCCGCTTTGAGGAGCAACAGCCGTCAACGTCGTCCCCAGGGTCAATACATGGTATCCTAATGACACCCCCTAACACTGCGGGGTCGTCACCCATGGCAGCCCCTCCAACGGTACCCAGTCAAGCGGGGATCGGAGGGTGGACTGGGAGGGTATCTCCAAGGTCGCAGCTCGTTGGAAACGTGCATCCATCTGCTGCGTATCCACACTAGGGGACTCGGCGGACTTGAGAGAGTTGTGGTTTCATTCTTCTTCGGAGTCATTGTTCCTTTGGTATCTTGTTCGTAGAGTAGCTATTTTTTTCCTCCCCTCTCATTCTCATGTGTGTCTCAAGTCCAGGCGTGGCGATCCAGATTCTGCGTGTACTACTCCCCCAAGAACATTATCTCGTTTCATTTTTCCTTCGATTTGCTTGATTTGGATGTTTACTGAAACCAACGATGGTATTTTTACCCCCCATGTAGTTTTAGGGTGTTTTGTTTTTCCTGCTTCCTGTCAACTATCGGTCGTTCCTGTAGGATGGACAATATATGCCGGTGTCGGACTGCGGTATTCAAATAAAATAGCAACCCTCCCAAGTGCCCAAGATGGAAGACCGAGATGCCCGAGCTAAGAAGTGAGAGGTAAAGATGGCATGTTATTGAGACGCGAGATAACAGTGCGCCGACCGTGAAAGAAGGAATTATATGGATGGGTGTACGGCTGTTGGACAGACCCGCAGTCGATGTATAGACTAGTGCCCTTGATTCATCATCACCCATGATTCGCCACGCTTCATCTCATCTCATCACCCACGGGACATCTTGCGCTCCGCCTCCAGTAAAGCGTCGAACTTTGCTTGTTCTTTGGTACGTTCTTGATCGCGCAAAGTGCCGCTGGGTTGGTGCTGCTGAAGTTTCTGTTGTTGTTGTTGTTGTTGTTGTTGTTGATTGTTGTCGTAAATGTCTGGTGGAGAGGGGGATGCTTCTGAAACGCGGTCTCGTTCATGGCTCTGTCGTAGTGCCTCCCATGAGGAGTCTTTAGCGGATCCTCTGGCATTTGCCATGCGGATTTCGTCCCAGCGGGTTGTGGGTCGTGATGTGGTGGGTTCTTGGGGGACCGCTATTATCGCGATTGGGTTGGAAATCAAGGACGGTGAGATTAGATTTTGAATAATGGTTTCTCTTTGTGAGATGTTTTGAAACTTAGGGGATGCGACTTACGCGGTGTTTGGATCGGTGCTTGGGTTGACATTGACTGTGAAGGCGCTTCACCCGTTGATACTGCTGCACGTTCACTGGAATGCCACCTCTCGCTCTCCTGCGATTCTTGCACCATTCCACTGTCATTTGCGTTACTCTGTTGTTCTACTGCTGCTGCTCTACGTTCTGCCCCTAGTATTGTGAACCCTAGAGGTTTGGTTCCCCCCGTTCGGACGTTGACATTCTCGAGAGCCTGGATGAACCCAGTGGGGTTCTCTAGCTGTTGGCCAAAGTTCCAATGTGCTTGGGCGCGCTTTACTTGACCGTAGATCGCCCCAATCAGGCCTGCACAGACGGATGCGAACATCACTCTGTTTCTCATGTGGGCCCAACGTTGACCACCTATTGAAGCGGCCATTGTACCGGACACGGCGCCATAACCTGCCTAGACGGGAAGGAAGTGGAGGTAAGGATGAGGTTGAATGGTGATAATTGGGTAGAGAGGGGGGAAAGGAGAATACAGACTGGCCAGTAACGATGGTATCCTGGGAGGAAGGAGCTTGCGAGGTTAAAGTCGCGTTGTGTGATGAGGCCGGATTCGAGGTCTGGTCGGAGGAGGGATTCTGTTCTGGAACGAGTGGTGAATGTTGAGTCAAGCCATTCGATGGGGTAATCTGCTTGCGGTGGCATGTATATGCCTCGATGGCGATCAGGTGAGAGTTATTGATTGCGGACACTTGACTGGGAGATGGCCTCCTGCGTTGGGAGAGTCAATGCTCGACTTGTTTTCCGGAAATTCCGGAGGTCGGGCTGGCGGGGAGAGCACGTGCATCTAGGCGCCGGTGGTTTGCCAAGAAAGTTTCTGTTTTTGGAGGTGGTTGCCTCGGCGTTGCGCCAAGGGTGCTCCGAGGTTTCGTATTCACACACAAAATGACCTCTTTTGCTGCGAAGCCGTCCCCGAGGGAAGATGTTCCCCAAGCGAAGAGTGGTGGGACCACGGACTGCGGAGAAACGTTCGTGCTTGGATAGGTACCATCCTGGTTCTCAATGGGCGCGACAGATGGCCGGGTCGAAAGTGTTTGTGTTCACGCAATGCATGGAGAGCAAGTCATGGGGTATTACGACTGTCACAGCAACGGGAGGTGTGCCTTGAGAATATACGGACGCGTAAAGGGAACTTGGCGTGCTTGGATACGGGAAGCGAGCAAGTGGCTGTAGGGGGCGGCCATAGACGGTAGGGTTACATAACACGCTGGCTTGGAGGGCTCGCGACTCTGAGAGACTTTGGCTCGTCTGGAAAACAGTCAAGAGAATTCGTCGGCGTCGGCGAAAGGGCTCGCAGCGTGCTTGCTCCTGCTCTTCCACTTCGGTTTGCTTTTTCAAACATCAAACAAGACGACCCACATTCCTTCAAGCTTTCTTCTCTGCTTCCTCTCATCACGACACTCTTTTCACTCTCCTTCAGCTCGTATTCTCACCCAATCAAATGCCCGGTCACTTCCCTGGTTTCTCAAAACCTCTCCCGTCGCCCATCAGAGATGACAAGTTGCCCCTCCTCCTCCATCAGATCATGTCAACGCATTTTCTCCAGTACCACCACCACCACCAAAGAGCCTCCAGGACGTAGACCAACCCTCCTACCCACACCATCAACCTCAACCTATTAACACGTCTCTCTCGCCTACCTCCCCGGATTCGGGTACGCTTCATTTTCGGCTCGGTGGTCCTATTCTTCTTCCTAAAAACCTAATACGCCTCGTTGCCAGGTCTTCATGTTCCTCCATTAACACCCATGACACCCATCGGCGCAGCACACTCTTCCGTTCCCCCATCTCCCTCAGCAGACGGCAGACCAAAGAAAGTCAATCCTCTGACAGACCTCATCGACACTGAGAAGATCTATGTCGACACCCTCACTGGCATTATTCGAGTACGTCCTCAACTTATACATCGTACCATCTGATTTTGAAATGTTACGCTTTTCTGCAGAAAGTTGCAGCAGCATGGTCTCGTTCAAATCTCCCTCCTCCGGAGCTCGACATGATGTTTCGGAGTATCGAAGGTGTCTACAGAGCCAATCGCACACTCCTAGGAGTCAGTTCATACCCCACTTCCCACCATGTTCTCTCCCTCACGTAAACCCCACTTAGAAACTCAAAGAATTGGGGACCAACCCTTCTTCTCCGAAAGCTCTTGGCGATCTGCTGATGCGTTGGGTTCGTCCCCTTGACCTCATCCCCTGTACGTGTACTGAACAGAGTCATAGATCGATGACTTGGAGGCGCCATATACCACCTACGCCTCGAACTATTGTTGCGGATTTGATTCATGGGACCCCGTTCAGTCCAACCCTCGGCTCCGCACAACATTAGCCATGTTTTCCTCTTCGAATCCTCCGCCCCTTCCGCCCAACTCTTCTCCTCATCCCTCTGCACCCCCGCTGTGGACACTGGATGATCTATTCTTGTTGCCCAAGGATCGTCTGAGGTATTACAAGAAGCTGTATACTCGCCTCCTCAAGAGTACAACACCGGGACGTAGTGACCATCGCCTTTTGACAGGAGCTCTGGATAAGCTTGATGGCTTGCTCGGTACCCTGGATCAACGTTCTAGCCAACGTGTGGACGGAGGTTACCCGCAGCCGCCTCCACCGGTCACTGAGGATGAGGTCGTCGTTGATATGCGGACGCGGGATAGCACCGGGGTTCCACTCAAAAATTTCATGGGACCCACCTCAAACAGGGAGAGCGATTCCACAGGTGGTGCGAGCAGCCAGTCGAGCGGGTAAATATATCTCTCTCCCTCTTCCTCTCCCTCATATTGACGACTATATGCAGGGGTAGGATGTCATCCGACACCGCACCGACTTCAGACGGTAGATTTTCATCATCCACCATGACCATGCCTGTGATAGAACTCGAGCGACGTTTGTCGACCGAAAGGACCCTAGATATTTTCACGATGAAGCCAAAGGTGCGGCGCATTGACGATTCATACGCCGCTTTGCCCTGCTGATCTATCTCTTACCCTTTACAGCAAGTTCGCCTTCAGATATCCCCACCTACATTGCATTATACCCGTGAACTGCGTATATCTGCGGACGTTGTCCTTAATCTAATACCCCGTTCCACTGGCGTGGAAGTCATTCAGGAGCGCGGCCATCTTTTCATACTAACAGATTTACTTTTGATTTGCGAGCGAATGACGCGAGAGGAAGCTGCGCGCGGTGGCCCAGATGGTCCCGACATGTGGCTTTTGTACCCTCCTCTGGCTGGTAAACATCTCCGTGTTGCACCAGTTGATGGTTCAGGTCTGGCTTGGCGATTTCCTGTTTCATATGTCAAATTGGCTCATCCGATTTTTGTCAGATACCGCGTTTACTATCACAATTCTCAGGAAGGAGACACTATTCGTCAACGCTCAGTCACCTCAACTTCGTAACAAACTAATTCATGAGTTCAGAGAATGTATCGAGACTGGTGCTGCGGGTTTGTTTCGTTATTCCTGTTATCTTTGAACGTGCTGATACTGAAGGCCTTACAGTCATGCCGTCCAAAAATCAGGCCCCTCCACCACCTGTTCCTGCCTTGCCCACCGGTCTACCAGGATCACCCTCGGTTCCCCTCGATCGTAATCAGGGTAATCCCCGAGGGCCTCGTTCGAGTGGAAGTGTCAGCCCCCCAACTAGAGCATTTTCTCCCGGCAGAGGACCCATGCAACCTCCTCAGTTTGACCAGCAGGTTGTAGATGGAATGTCAAGGATGGGACTTGCTCCCGATTCGAGAATTCCTCCTATGGGCAATCCTATGCCAGGCCCCATGTTCCCACCTCGCTCATCCTCCGCTGTCCCTGGTGCGCCCGGAGGGCCGGGGCCTTCATATATGCCGGGACAGCCCATGCCTGGTCCTGGAAGAGGACCACCGCCCCCTGGTGCCTTTGGCCCAGGTCAAATGATGCCACCTTCAAATCCTGGCTTACCTCCTGGTGCAATGATTCCCATCCCACCTGGGAGTCCTCCGCCTATTGGACCTCCAAATGGCCCAGGACCCGGTCAAGTCCTTCCTCCTGCACGGAATACCAGTTTCAACAGAGGGATGAATGGTCCGCCTGTAGGACAACCGATGGGTCTTCCTCAGAGACCTCTACCTGGAGGACCGCCTTATGGACCCCCACCACCTCAAGGATACCAGAATGTGACATCTCCTCCCTCATCACGGCCACCTTCTGGAAGTTCTGCGTATGGAGCGCATCTTCGTAAATCTCCTTCCTCTCGTTCTCTGAATGGTCAGGAACCTATGCCACCGCAGGGCGGACATCCTCCCATGCCTCCATATCCGGACGATCTACAACCACCTCGCCCTGCTTTCCTCCCTCGGAGTGATTCGTCGAGTTCTCTGAACTCCATGGGTTCTGTGAACAGTCTACATGCTCCCCGTCCTCTCCTCCCTTCTGCTCAGATCAGTCTCCGTTCAGTGTCCATGGCGGGCTCATTCATTGAACCAAGTCCCCCCAACTCCCCAGTGGAAGAAACTCCCAAGCATACGGGGCCCGTCACATCGAATATCACTGCTCAAATGAAGTGCAAGGTGTTCCTGAAGCAGCATCATCAACAATGGAAGAATGTCGGATCGGCCAAGTTACGGTTGTATCACGAATCACCAACAAATGTCAAGCAACTTGTTGTTGAGGCTGATAACAGCAAGAAGACGGTGTTGATATCGACCATTGTGCTCGCAGATGGTGTTGAACGCGTTGGCAGAACCGGTGTTGCTGTCGAGTTGTCTGATAAGGGTGCAAGGACGGGAATAGTGTATATGATCCAGTTGCGGAATGAGACGTCTGCTGGTGGCTTGTTTGATAGCTTGCTCGCTGGTTCAGATCGGTCTGGTGTGAACGCCAAAGGGTGAATTATCCCCTTCAGTTTCTCCTCTTTTCTCTCCTCTCTCTTTCTCCCTCTGTCTCGCGCTCTCGGATATAGATCTATAATCATCCTCTCTATTTTTGTTTGGTCTCGTTATGGTTTTGCTTTTGGACTAATCAGCTCTCGCATTCAGGACATATACTTCGCTTCGTTCTTTCAGCATTGGGCTCAAACCCCGAACGTAATGATCACGTCTCTTTCTGTTTGTTTGATATGTTCTCACGATCTCTTTTCTGGGTTTATCCCTGTTTTTCCGTTTCCCCACCCCTCTATCCCATAACATTATAGACCTGCGCAATAATCTCCCCTTGGATCTGATATCTCGCGAAGACAACAATGAACACAAACAAGGACAACCAACGCAAGGAAGGAACAGAAGAACAGAAGAAGGGAACGGAAGAAGATGCGAAGGGAAGAACTATTTTAGGGCGAACGATGATGATAAGACCCGACGACCGACTATGTTTTCGACCAAGACAACTCCGCGCATAGTGACATGTGGTCGCTTCCACATTTCTTGCTTTGCGGCAAACCAGGGTCAAGACTCTCGGCGGAGTGTGGTTTGGCGAGACCGAGGATGGAGACTTGACGGGTTGGAGGATCCAAGACGAAGATGTAATCTGTTGTGAAAGATAACCAAAAAAAAAGAGGTGATGTTGTTTGTCAGTTTGTTGTTTGTCTATCTGTCTGTCTGTCTTTTGCGAGATGTCCCTTTATCACTGTCACTTCTTGTTTGTGTTTTCTATTTCTTTTTCCTTTTTTTGTGCATTTTCCCTCTTATTGCAAGAGGGAAAACGAGGGACCGGATCTTTAGGAAGGAGATGTAACACCTACCCAGCGCATTCTTCCAGTACTATGTAGCCAGACATAATCTCTTTATTAATTTTCTCGAGCAAAGACTCTGGACTTTATTTTTTGGAAAATTCGTACGTACATAGGTATAACTTGTGTATATCGGCTCGAAGCTTCCCTTTCTGTTTGGAGGTACGTCATGAGTACCACCATATGTTACCGAACGTATCGAAGGATCATTAGCGTTCATCTTGCGGAGCCCCTCGTCGTACGCGCTCACGGGTCTTCCGATCTGTTGGAATCTTGTGGTGAGCTCTTGGTCACTGAGGAGGCCATCACTTTCGAGTGCGATTCGGGCGTTGGTAATGATCCTATCTGGGTCGGACTCCCCGGCCTCCTCTTCCTCCTCCATATCAACTTTGGAGCTCGTGATAGGAACTTCCGGGTCTATTGATACGTGGACGACTTTGGACGAATCGTGTCTTGGTGATTGGGTTGGGAGGAGAGGGTCGCCGAGCATGAGAGAATATGCCGCGTCACCAGGTGTAAAGTTCATATCTGATTGGACATGACATGCATGACATGACGTGCCACGATGGGAGATGGGAGATGGGGGAAAGGACGCGGAACGGGGAGAGAGATCAAGGAATCAGTCAAGTAGAATTGAAAGTGAAATGAAATCCCGGGATGGGGAGTGGACTGGACTTGCCTCCAGCAATGATGCAGGGCCAATCAGGCTTTCCGATATCTTTACGGAATGTGTCAACTTCTCGGAGAAGTATAAACGCTTGCCTGGAAACTATCAGCAAATGGAAGGATGAAGTATGTATCGATAGGAACAAGGGTTACCTTGCTCTTTCATAGGAATAGCTGTGGATTTCGATATGATGATGATGTTGGTGATAGATTTTGAGTTCGTTCGAGTCCGGAGATTTGATATCAACGACGTGGGTTGAGTTCCGGGGTCAGATTGTTTTCCAGGAAGACTCACGCAGGATGCCAAAATAGATGCGTCGTGGCCACGATGAACCCTTCGTCGTCTTTGGCGTTCACCAACTTGAGTGCGATGATTGACGCAATATTCCTTGTAACAATACTACTTCCGCGACGAGCACGTTCAGTCCCGGTATCACGGACTTCCTGTTGGTCATACACGACTTTCTTCTCGCCAAAGAGAGAAAACGTAGTGTTCCGGTATGCAATCAGACAACCGTGGCGTTTGCGAGGTCCTGTGGTATACTGGAGCGCGTATCCAGCTTTCTGGAGGACAGGGAACAGCCTCTCGGTCCGATCTACTTCCTGCAAAACTTTGTTCAATGACTTAGACTCCTTGGGAGATGGAATGAAGGGTGATCAAACCTGGAGACAACAAATGTCTGCGTTGTGAGAGAGGATTTCAGCGTGTATCATTGGCTCCCTCTGGGAAGCCTTCAAACAATCGCTGTTGGGGAACAGCTCCCGACCTATGCATGATATCGATATCCGCGTATTCAATATAAATTGCACAGGAAACCGAAACGCAATCTGAAACGACCCACGGATCAATGTCTGTGCGAGCAACTGGCAGTGAAATGAAAAGTTATTTTCATGATGTGGTCCAATAAAACGAGCGCGAAACGAGGACGGACGTTCCATGACATTACTTTGACACTCGAATTGCTTGAATCTGTGGAACCGGTCGAGCTAGCAGCGTCCCGGAAATCCAACCATTCTCGCGGGAGTATCCTGCGTTTGGACTCTTCTTCGGCTTGTGCTTTCAGTCGGTTTTGTTCCTTCTTGAGCTTCCGCTGCTCTTGCAGCACCGCAACTTGTTCCGGAGTCAAGGCAGCCTGGGGTTGGCGTCCATTCGTATTTGACATTGTGCCTACGAACCTTTGCGTTGCACGCTCGGAAATACGATTGCCGTAGTGGTGTCCTTGCCTTGGAAAGATTGAGTGAGGTCGATAGCGCTGGAGCGTCCGAGTGGTGTAACGAAAATGTAGCATCCCATCGTTCTCATCAATCCTTCGGGCTCAAACACCAGGTGGGGAAAACGTGGCAATGGCGAAGCGAAGCAGACGCCGCGTTGACTCCCTTTGACTCAGGCGAGTCAATCTGCAGTTGGTGGTCACGAAATGCCAACCTTCAGAAGACTAGAGGCTGTTTTTTTTTTGCATTCATTGACCATCATACAAGGCTTGTCGTTTATGTCACGTAGTATTTATTTGACCCTATCTGACTAATTTACTGAAACATATTCGCTCATTGTCCTGCAGTTCCCCAAGGAGCCCAAAAATTTGCACACCCCATACATACTGATATTAGTATGTCTAGATTCCATGGTGACAAATGGCAGGCCATACTTGACTTTGACATCGACGACGGGTTGCCAAAGGGTTGTCCCACAAATAGGATAGTCGTGATATCTGTGCATGCACTTGGGTTGTGTACATCGTCGCGAGGGAGGGTCCATATCACGAAAGAGATGGAGTCCGTTGAGTGGATGCCAATGATCCACTCAGCGCGTCGTAGAGGCAGGGATTGGCGAAAGCCCTTCTGATCTCCTCGACTACTCCCAAAGATACAACATCGTCATTTTCGATGTACAAGTCAGGTGTGCGAAAGAAGATCACATCTAGAGCTGGTGGATCCGAGAATGTCCCATTCGCGGGAATGGTACGTGGTCTGCGGACCAAACCAGTGTCTCAATCTCAGGGAGGAGGTTGCGCTACGCGAGTGCGGGCGAGGAAGAAGATGTGATTGCTGCTGTGCTCTTGTTCTTGCAGAAATGAATACCACTGCCCTTAGGGTGTATTCCTGAAGGGTGCGATGGAGTGGCCTAGAGCGAGAATGAAGGGTTTCGGAAACTCATTATTAATTAACAAGGGTCGAGGGAGAACGCCTCGGGGGCAGGGAAGTATCTCGAAGAAGCCAGCCTGAGTCAGGCCTAGGAAGAAGATGGTGGCACGGTCCTGGCAAGCTCGTAACATAGACAGGAGAGTCGGGCACAGGTCCAGCTTAGATTCAAGTGAGGAGCGATTTGAACCTCGCCTGCCCCTGCTACCTCTATTAAAGGGAGGGGTTCAGCAACAACTTTCTCGTAAAGAAAGGTGTCGGCACGCTCGCAGAGCTCAAGCCAAATAGGGTGCAGAGCTCTCTCGTAATCCGCGAAGATTGTGGAGAAGAGGCCAGGCATCCCATTCATTATGAAGACGCGTAGAGTCTCGCTGGAAGTTCCGTAAACCTTGAAGGGGTGGACGCGTTCCGCGTTGGAGATGGCGCCCTCCTTGTCCTCATCGAGGGCGATTTGTGAGACTCGGCAGGGAAGACAGGACTCCCGAACGTCCAACGTTTCCGAGTATCGTTTGCGCGACTCGGAGTACAGATAGACCTCGTCCATGCCGAGGTGAGAGGATACATACAGCATAATGGGACCCGAAATCGCCCAAAGTCTTGGATCCCCTTGGAAGCGGCCAACGCACCCAGCTGGACCATGAGAAAAAGCGCCAAAAAGCAGAGACAGACAAATACAGAGTCTCCCGGTATACGATCGCGATACACCAAAACGTGAGAGTCGTCGATAAAGCGTAGAGTGTAGCTTGCTGTATATAGATGTCGGTAACAAGCTCAATTTGACAGTCAATAGTCAATAGGCAATTTGGTTTGACATGATGTCCAATCTCGACAGTTGCGGAAGTTGGTCGTCAGATATCAAGATGCAAACACTAGACCGCCGGACCAGCGTCGATTCCCGAGGCTACGTAGAAGCTTCTCGATGGAAGGCAATCTCGCAAGGAGATTTACATCGTACAGTGCCCATTCGGGAGCACAACACATCTCGATGATTACTATGCATTGGGAGGTATGGTGTGAGGGAAAGACCAACTACAGTTTGATTTGCACACGAGTGTAATTCCAGAACGGACGGGCCAAACAGAAGAATGCCAAAGAGAAGACACACACGGTTGTTGTAAAATACAGCTGGGTAACAAAAGACGAGAAGAACACTTCCGGGGGAATTCGTGAGTAAGTAAGTAGTAAATATGCAAAAAAGTGCCAACGACATGCGAAACGCAAGAGAACAGTTAGCCCAACAACAAGGGAGTCAAGGAGTCCCAAAATACTAGTATGTACCAAAAAAGAAGTAAGAGCGAGAGAAACAATAGTTGATTTATGCATAAATTGAGGGAGGGCTTTCCAATCGTGGGGATGTGGGGATGGAGAGAAAAAGAAAGATTTGGGGGAATGCGGGTTGCCAACCAACCCCTAAACAGCGCGACAACGGTACTGTTATGGGCTGAACTTCTGGACGTTGTGGAACGCCCCCGTTACGTTTCCAACGTTCACAGTCGCGCCGCTTGGGAAATGGAAGAAATTGAATGTCTGTGTGAATACGCTATTGAACGCGACATCGGTGAAGGAGGTATCTCGGACAACCTCAGGAGATGTTGCAAGTTCTGCCCAGACAACAGAACCTGAAGGAACTGCCACCAATGACCAATCTCGAACAGCCACTGATTCGTCCGTTCCCATGAAGAGGGTGGTGCCATCAGGTCTCGAAAATGAGGAATATGTGGCGGAGACATCGGTGGGTAGCACGGTTCCAAAGACGGCGACTTCAAGAGCTGGCAGTGATGGGATGCTTTGGAAAAACGAGGTCGTGCTAACTGGAGGAACGGGAGTAGGAACGGATTGGAGAGAGAGAATGAAGCTGACGAGAGATATGGCTACCGTGACGTCCATCGAGGAAAGGTATTTGAGGAGAACGTGATTGAAGTTGAAGGTTGAGGCGCTGAGCGTACCGAATTGTCGAGGATCGATCGTGGAGTTTGTGACGCTGACCGGGTTGTTGTTGCCAGGAAGTGCACTGAGGACCTCGCCGCTATACACCACTGTTCGAGGAAGGACCTTGCGCGTCAGGACGGCAGCTTGTTTGGCCAAGCCGGTCCTGGTATCTACGAAGGGAAGTCGTAACCTCAGCAGGTCTAGAACTCCGTATATCGGTCGATTAGGGTAACAATTATCGGTATCGAACTTGGTTTCCAACTGTGCCTCAGATAGTCCAAAAGCGCCTGTTTCGAAAGCATTCACAGATTGAAGCTGGGTGACCCCTAGGCCGGGGTAGCACGCGAGAGGGGGCGGGAATGGTGTTGTGGAGGAATTGGTGAGAAGTGAGGATACTTTTTGATTACTCGGATTTGCCATCGCGTCAATGGTAGAAGGATTGGTGAAGCAGCAACGAGGGATTTGAAGGTGCTGAGATCTGTGGCCTTTTGCTGCAGTGTCTCCGTCCAGTAGCGAGCTAAAGCTGTCCTCCTTTGGGAGGATGATGCTATCAAGACATCAGATCCTGCAAGACAGACGTGTGCTTCGACAGACTTACCGACAGCAGACGTATAGATTCGGTCCAGTGCACCATTCGCCACTGTGTTTACTCTCCCTATCTGCTCCGTTGTGGGCTGCCCGATATTAACAAACGTTTGTGGAGGAGGCGTTGCGGTTTGTGCGGCGAAATTGTAAGAATATCCCGACGACAAAAATGTAAAATCGGCTTGTCGTTGCGTGGTGGGACCGTCGGGACCCAAGGAACTCCACGCAGCAGCCATTACCAATTTCTGTAATCTTGTTGTGTCGGACACATTTTGGGTCTGGACAAGATTCCACAGAAGGGCAGCCTGTGCCCATTGTGTCCTAATAGGGAACTGGCTGGCATCGAGACCAGTGCCGACATCAACGATGCTGGCTTGACCCTTGCAGTCTTTCCCCGGAGAACCTTGTGCTGATGTGACAGCCGATTGAAGTGAGGCCGACGTGAAGGTCATATTGAACTGGGAGTTCAACGTCGGGATCAGGTTGACCAAGTTTTGGGCCAACTGGTTGCACCCGTCTGACGAAGTGCACGTACACGTTGCGTCTAAGAGTACATCGTGTATGCGTGTATGCGTGAGTGGAATCCCATGTAGTGAACGAGGACAACGCACCTAGGTTACACAGTGATCCCGCGAAATTCCCCGCACACTTTGGTCCAGAACTACGCTTCTTCCCCACTGTGACCCCTACTGCGATGGCAATCACAACGACCACCACCAGAACCACGACCCCTACCCCACAACACATTTTTCGTCTCTTCGTCATCGCGAACCTCCTAGGACCGGAGCCTCCCTCTGGGTACGCAGCGCCCGAGTAATCCTGTGAGCGCCCTTTGCGTGCTCGGATGAGCCCTGGATTGCTAGCTGAGGGATTATTGTACAAAGGAGCTGCCGAAGAAGAGCTGGGGGGTAAATAAAGCTCTTCGAACTTGTTTCGACCCTCAATGGGGCTGTGATGAGGAGGGTCGCCTTTATCAAGCATCTTTGAAAGAGTCTGTGCACGGTGGACTAGATCAGGCAAGGGAAGTGTAGCTTCTGCCCGCCGATGTTCAATCTCTTGATGAACTGAAAAATCCGGGAGCCTGGGAACAGGTGGCAACGGCTTTTTTCGAAACCAAGTCATCGCCTGTTTGAAAGATCGACGTTCGCCCGCTGAAAACCGTGTGATCATCGAGGGAACGTAACTCTTGGACGTTTTTGTCGAATGCACAGACCGGTTTTCTCGGAACCGTTGCGAGTCCCGTCGTGCGGTGGTAGGGGTCGAGGGCCCAGCTGAATCTGCGAGTTCTCCGATAGTATCTTCGTGAATTACATCTCCCCGGCTCATCGCTGAATGCATCAAAGGGGTGGTGCTATTCATAGACCCCAAACTGGGAGCGATGGACTGGGTCGTCGCGTGGGCCACGCCGACGACAGGGACATCTCCACTCACGCCCGTTGTATATGTCGCTGTCCGGAAAGCTGCCCGACTGGCCTCTGTCACTTCTGAGCCATATGTGCGACTTGATTCCGGAGTCACACGGCCATCTGCTGTGGGAATTGTAGGTATCAGAGGAGGGTACAAGGGCCCAGATAAGATGGTGGGAGACCTCGCAGAGCTCTCATCAGAAGTCGACGGGTTACGAAGGTGTTGTGGCGGGTAGTCATGGCGTGGTGTATAGGGTGGGGTTTGCAGCGACGGGGCCGTCAGAGGGTACGAGGAGACTGTATTTGCGATTCCACTGACGACTGAAGGTTCGTATGGGTCACGTTTGTATCTTGGTGGGGGATGATCGGGGGGATTTGAATCTTCTTCCTCTTGGGTGACAGTAGAGAGAAGTGACGTGATGAAATTAGTCGGTAGTAATCGATCTTCATAAATATCCATCGCAAGAGTAGATGAGCCGTCGTGCCAATCATGAGGGGAAATATGAGATGAAGCCGGGGAGGCAACAGAAGAAGCATTAGGTGGCCGAATCGAGGATGAGCCGACGGATGGAGGTGGGGTGGGAAGGTGACGACGAGCTCGAAAGACTGGACTTATCGGAGGTGACAATGGCAGGCTGTTTGTACCAGCACTTCCAGAAGGTGAGATTATCGAACTGCCACTATGAGGGAGGATGGGATCAGCTGTCACGATCGGGGGAGCCTTTGGTGTGTCGGGAGGTGTCATCGTAGTTGAACTCCGAAGAGACGAGCGAAAGCCGAGCTGAGCTTCGAAGGGACTCAAGGGGACACCGATGGGGGGAAGGGGGAAGTGGGAGAGTCGGGACAAGCCTTCCGCGGTGGTCATACTACTAAAGCTCATGGTACTTTCCGCAAGTCCTGAGGCGTTCGTAACGAGAGAGGGTCTGGATCTGTGGGAACGCCCACCCGGGGTTGAAGGGATATCTGGGTAGTCGGACATGTCTGACAAGTAGGGGTTTCAGCGCGCAATGAGCACGAAAATGTTTGAGGGCACTTACTGGATCAGCCCCTTCAAGCTTCAAGATTGATGTGTTGATGCAAAGGTGCGCAGATTGGCATATCACGCCCAAGCAAATATAAACTGAACTATTGAATCTGCAATGAGGACACTCCTCCTGACTATAACTTCCTGAGAACCTGATATGGATGGCTGGTCAGGGACTCAGGTCAAGACGCGAGGGTATTTCCGTATGGTATCGCGGTCTCGGAGCGGGCTTCCCGGTCCAGAAGATTGGGAAGGACTTGAGGGGGTATGTGGTGACAAAAGAGTGTGTAATGAGCGAGTGGACTGCTCTAAAGTAGCAGAAGGGTGTTTGAGGTGTCGTTCCCGACGACGGACGACGTTGGGATGAGGGAGGTGAGCTTTGAGCTTTGTTAGGCGGTGGGGGGGAGCAATTGACCGACTTTGGCCTTGGCTCCATTTGGCGAGCGATCACTGATATGTGCCTGGAGATTGAAAATAGCACACGGTTGTATTCAGACCCTGCAAACTTACCCATATTCCATACCCTCGTCCGACATTCGATGGGAACCGGACGTGTGTTCGGATGTTCCATGCGACTGTCCCCGCAAGTTGAGGATGTGTTCGCAACCCGCCATGAATGCAAGGAAGACGAAGGCGAAAGGAGGGAGCGGAATGAATAAATTACTGCGGGTCGGCTCAGCCACGAAAAATGATTGGGTGAACATCTGAAGCTGATTCGAGTCTCATCTACTCAAGATTGGCGACTATCCCAGACCTGCATCGCATGGTTCCACCTCACAGCATTATCATGTCAGCAGTCCATCAATCACACAGGGTCTGCCACTATGCGCCTCTACATGAGTAGTTTCTGAAAAAAGCAATACGGTGATATCTCCAAATACGCATGTAGAACAGAAAGTGAGAAAAGAAGAAAACGAAGAGGAAGAGGGCAAAACGCCAGGGAAGAACGATATCACCCTGAAAGTGTGTCAGGGGGTCAACATGTCGGAAACATAAACGGCATGCGCTTCTCCAACGTTCGTATGTACTATATAGTCATAAGAGGTGCCAAATCTTGGCTGAAAGAGGGGGCATCCGAGTCGTAAATTGGTGTAAAATTCGTAAATGGTATGGTGATGCGGTCATCCCAACATCCGGTGATCCTCTCCGTGTACTGTAATAAGAACAACGGCTCTCAAGCGATGATACACTTGTTCTTGCTGCTCTGCTTTCTTGGGGGTGGGGGGTTCACTTGCCACAACCGGTCATGACATGAGCACCATTACAAGACCCGAAGAATCCTCGGAGCACTTACGGACAGCTCGAATGGCTTCATCGAACACCGTCTTTAATCCCTTCTGTGTTAACGCGGAACACTCTAGATACTTGACAGCCCCGATATCCTTCGCCATTGCCACGCCCTGGGAATATTGAATCGGTGCCATCCGTCTGAAGGCAAGTTTAATGCATGCTGAGAATCCGCCGCGATTATCGGATAACATACCGATCCCTCAGCTTTTCAATCGTGCCCTGATCCTCACGAAGATCCAATTTCGTGCCAACGAGCACAATCGAAGTAGAGGGTGCATGATGAGAAATTTCGGGGTACCACTGGGTACAGGTATTAAATAATACGTCAGGGGGATTCCATCATCAGACGAATTGGGAAGGTCCATAGGTATGTGTAGACATACCTTGGTTCTAACGTTCTCGTAACTCGGTGGGCTCACGAGTGAGAAGCAAATCAGGAATACATCGGTCTGCGGATATGAGAGAGGGCGAAGTCGATCGTAATCCTCCTGACCGGCTGTATCCCACAGCCCCAAAGAGATGGTCTTTCCATCCACCATGACATTGGCCGAGTAGTTATCGAATACTGTTGTGGCGGATTTAGGGTGTTTTGTCCCCAGGAGGTAAGTGAGACATACCAGTGGGGATATACTCTCCCTAGACGAGGTGTCACTTTGAGAGGGTCTGACATGTGTCCAAGGGACTCACCGGGAAAGCGTTGGTCGTGTACGAAATCAGGAGGCATGTCTAAAGGGGGCCTGTAAGACAACATACTCGCGAGTGACGAGGACCCCAAGTTGACGTGCCTTTCCAACAGCACCATCTCCTACAACAACACCTGAATAGCGCTTATGAGAAGGACGGAATATGGAAATCAACCATTAATGATACGTACATTTAATGGCCTGCATTTTGTGTATCCACGAAAAATTCTATGTGTAAAGTAGGTTTGTTGGTGGGGGTCGTGCACAGCTTGGGACTGTGTGGGTTTGAAGGAGGGCCGGTTGGTGTCAGTGGGAGATGGTGGGTGTGATTGCGTGTCGGGTTACGGGAAAATGGAGGAAACAATGATAAGTGAGTCCCGATTCCTATTGTTATGTGAACGTGGTCACCTTCCGCCTCTTTGATTGGAAACCGGATACTTAGGAGAGGGTGCTGTAACTGGAGAACTGGCAAAGAAGAGGTGAAAGTAAGGAGGAAAGAGGTTGCTGTAGAGAGGAGTGAATAGGATTGCTGTACTGATGGCTTACGATGTTTATTCCTCTCAAGTGATGTTCCCCTTCAAACCTGTAACAAGCCTCTTACGACCCCATCACACATACTTTCTCACGCCATCCACCGCCGTCTCTCCACTGGCAATATCTCTTCACCCATCGAGCCCTTGTTCGATGCCCTTGTTCAGTCGATCCCGAATCAACCCACAGAACCCACAGAGATTCTTCTTTCCATCTTGTTCTGCATCGATTCTGCATCTCTCGCCCCTTCCCCGGTCCAAACACCATCGTCGACGCCTTGAACCGAGTGCACGGACATCATCCCACGTCCTGCCTTTCCAATCGTGATTGATACGTCCTCAGCGTCTGCATCGTGATATAAAACATCCTCGTCATGGGTCGCAATATGTTGCTTTCCAAGGCTCTCGTCCATTTTGCCCCACGTCTGGAGGTACACCGGCTGTCCATGTCCACAAACACTCTGATCGGGCTGTGCCCGGGCCATATCGGGAAGGATTAGAAGGGCATTTGGAGTGCCTTCCTTGTTGCATTGGCATCGTCCTCGAAGGGAAGATGTCTCTCCTTCGGTTCGCGGAGGGTTGCTATTATTGAACGTGCCGTGTCGTAAACTCCTGTACGGGGCCGCTTTGTCGACTGTGCCAGAGGTGTTGGGATGCTAAAGACGAGCATTACAGGGGTTTATAGTCGCCGCTGGGCATATCCTCCAATTACCGTATTCCTGACACAATGCAAGGAACAGCGGACCAATCCCCTTAAAGGAGTCCATCGTGCACTTCCCACGATCCCCATGACGTCTCCTCCGTCCTGGAACGGTAGATATCAATAGAGTCAGCGCTACGGGCAATATGATTGTGCATATATATCCACGATTCATTCGACATCCAACGTCGACCTACGCTTTCTCGTCATCTGGAGTCATAACAGTCTGAAGATGTCTCGACCTATGCCGCGTCTTTTCTTGATCCGTCATGGTGAGGACAATAATGTAGTTCATGTGTTGTGATTAACCTCCTAACTATCCCTTCGTTTGTAAAGGTGAAACAGAATGGTCTATCAGTGGGTCCGTGAAACTCATTTAGAACCATGCGATAAAGACTGACTTGTCTCTTTCTTCCTCCAGTCGGCATGTGGGTCATGGGTCTCACCCCTCTCAGAGTACCTTGACATTTATTAACGGTCGTGGAATTCAGACAGGTCGCACCGATATCCCTCTCACACCTCGAGGTGAGAAGGAAACGGAGCAGAGGGCGCTCCAGCTTATCGGAGAAGGCAGTATGTCCTTCTCTGCCTGATGTCTATCCGAGATATTTTACTTTGCCGTCTGTTAGATGTCATTGACCCGACCAACATTTGTATGGTTCACGTCTCACCAAGGCAGAGGGCTCATAAGACCTTTCACCTCTTGTTTGATCACCTTCCACAATTACCTAACCATGTGATAAGTGAAGCAGTAAGAGAGTGGGATTATGGCGATTACGAGGGCTTGTTGTCCTCGGAGATTGCGGAGCGTAACCCAGGGTGGGCAATTTGGAAAGACGGATGCCCAGGAGGCGAAAGCGTCGAAGAGATGTGCTTTAGAGTGGATAGTGTGATTGAACAAGTTTGTACTGGCGTGATCGATGCTTCGAGCATCCGCTGATCATTTCTTAACGGATTTACAGGTCCGCGAGGAGCATAGAGCATGGCTAGAAGAAGGAAAAGGTTCACGAGATGTTGTGATCGTTGCACATGGTCATTTTAATCGTGTCTTCATTTCTCGATGGATTAACTTTCCTCTCGCCCTCGGTAAGCCCATTCGTCTTGGTTGCGTGGCACGATACAGGACTCATTGTCTCTTGGGTCCGGGCAGGCACTCACTTCAACGTAGAGCCATCTGGCGTGAGTTCACCAGAAGTCCCACATTCGTTACGAGAGCTGACGACCTTTATCATATTGCAGATTGCCATACTGTCCTATAATCACCGAAGTTTGAAAGAACCTGCTCTGAACGCGCTCAATCTGTATGCTCATGTCCAATAGATACACTCGTCATGTAACCGGTATTGCGTCGAAGGCTTTGCGGTTTCCATACCATCTCTACTACCGAACTTCGTGTCGTCGGCGTGTGAGACAAGTTGTAGAGCCTCTGCGACGAAATATTAAATGGTTGGTAGGCGGCCTCCGGCGCCGGGAATTGATTGGCGACGGTGTGAACGTGGTACAAGCGCTAAACGAGAGCCTGATTTTCTCTTCAAGCTGGCCAGGTCCAAGGCCATTCCTATTCCTATAACCACCACTGCGCTGGACGTCGTATCCAGTTGCTGACTCTACAGTATTCACTCTCTTTAATGGCTGAAGTCGAGCAACATACCACACTTCCAGATCTTGACGAATATGATGAGACGCACGTAGAATCTGCGGAGACACACCCTCCGGAGGCGCATTCCGAGGTGGATGAACACCATGAGGCTGCAAACGTAGACGTAGACCACGCAGACCAAGACCATCACCCTGCAAACGGCACAGAACAGGGTCATCCTCCAGAAGAACACGCGATGGACCACGAAGCTGAAGGAGAACATCCTGCTGCTGTTGAGCCCCATCACGCTTCGCCTCCCAGGCCCACGAAACACGCAGCCGTTCCTTCCTCCCCTTCGAAGGCTAAGGCCAGGACATCGATCTCAGTTAGGCCCACAGGCAAGGTTGCTTCCAGTGCACCGGCAACCCCAATCGTGAAGAAGGTATGCGTAATCTCTCCCACACATGCGTCTACCATCCCCATCCAATATGATTTCATTATGTAGGTTCTGAATTCTGGGACATTTGGAGGCCATGCTGTCAAGCCTACACCTGCAGGTGCAGCGAAGCCCACAGCCACGTCTGCGGCACACGCGAAAACACCATCGGCAGCATCCTCCCTCAGAAAGTCTGTCAGCGCATCTCCTGCTTCACACCATACCAAACCAACCATGCCGCCTGCACCGACAAGACAATCCACCATTTCTCATGCTTCCGCCGCGACGGGACCGACGAGGAGGGCATCTATGCTACCCCCCAAAGCAACGCAAGGGTCACCAGTCAAGGCTGCTGCTGCGAAACCAACGACAACTGCGACACATGCTCCTCGACCTTCGGTAGTCTCACCAGATTCGGCCTCTTCGTTGAGGTCTGCAACTGCCCGCCCCCGGGCTTCTGTTACCGAGGGGGTCAAGCGACCTACACCTGCTCATCGAGCAAGCCTCGCACCCACGACAGCTCCGAACAGGCCTGGGAGCTCCGCCTCCCAAAAGACCGCCAATAGGGCATCTCTCTCGTCGACTAAAGACGTAAAAGATGACTCTAAGGCCGTTGAGGACCTTAAGAGCAAGGTACTTCCTATCATTGAATGCCACGAACGTTCCTATATCTAACAATAATTCTCAGTTGGGTGACGCGACTGCCTCTTTGACAGAGAAATCAGAAGCCATCGCGGCTCTAGAAGAACAGGTCGCATCCCTTAAGGCCTCGCTTGATGCGGCTTTGGCCGACGTCAATTCGAAGACTGCTGCTGCTGAAGAGCTTGCGACGGCGAAATCTCAAGCAGAATCCGAGCTCGCAGAGCTTAAACAGGCTTTGGAAACTCTCAAGACAGAGCGCGACAATGACGAGGCTCTTTTGAAGAGTGTTCAGAGTGACGTATGTCCAAGTCTACCTCGCTCCAATTTTGGTATTCTGAATTCCTGTTTCGTTAGCTTCAATCCGCCAGGGACGCAAACGCCACACAAACCGAGCTCGTAGAGTCTCTTCGCTCCCAGACTGACGCCCTTCAAGCAGACGTCGCGGCGGCGAAGGAAAATCTCGAGGTCCTTCGTGCTTCCAGTTCTGAGGCGTCGTCGACAGCCGCTGAAGCCGCGGCGGTTGAGCACGAAGCGCTTCTCAAGGCACAAGCTGATTTCAATGCCATCCAGGCTGAGATCGCGAAGCTCAATGCTGAACACGCTCTGGCGATCCAAGAAGCCCAGGAGCGGATCAAGGCACTTGAGGCGGAGGCTTCTCGAATCGCGGAACTCGAAGCCACACTGGAGCAGCTCAAGAAGGAGAATGAGGAACAGGCTACGAAAGTCTCCGAGCTCGAGATTGAGATTTTGGAGACGAAGGAAGAGCAGGAGAATGCTGCTGATGAGTCGGCGAAGAGTCTCGGTCGCGTCAAGGCACTCGAGGAGGAACTTACGAAGGTTAATGCTTCGTTGGTCGCTGCGAACGAGGCTGCAAAGGCAAAGGAAGCCGAGTTGACCACAGCTGCTACTGCTGCATCTGTTGCACATTCTGAGGAGTTGGCAACGGCTGCCTCCGAGGCTTCGAAGTTGCAAGAACAGATCCAAGCTCTTGAGGCTAAACTCGCTGAAGCCTCTGCAGCCAATGCTCAAGCTCAAGCCGACCTCCAAGCTGCCGCTGCCGCCCACCAATCCAAGATCGAGGAAGCAGAGAATCTCTACAGGTTCAAGGAGGCAGAGCTCAACGAAGAAATTCAGCGGATTACCGCGGAGCTTGAGGTATTGTCAAACTGCTGGGTACCTATGGTCTTGGTCGTCTAAACCTCTCCTCCGTAGAGCCAAGAGTCGAAGTATAACGCCCAGGTGGATGTGGTCAAAGCAGAGCACGAACAGCTTCTCAAGGAGGCATTTGAGCGCGCAAAGGTTCGGGTTCCATACTCCTGGGTTTTGCCTGTCAGATACTTAAGTGATTCACAGAGTGAAGCTGGCGTAATCCACAGTCAGGAACTTCAGTCCCTTCGCGTTCAATCCGACTCGGCGAGGGATCAACTCCTTGCTGGCCACCAGACCACCCTCGATAACCTTAAGGCGGAGTATGAGAATAATCTCCGTTCGAAGGTTTCCGCTCTCGAGAAGCAGATTTCGAGTCAGGCGCTGGAGCTGAGAGCGACGCAAGATGATCTCGCGAAGGCCAAATCGAACTACGCTACGACTTCACAAGACCTCGAGAATACCACTTCACAGCTCGAGGAGGCTCAACGGGTCATCGCTTCGTTAGATAAATCTGACAAGGACGAGACGATCAACAAACTGTCGAGAGATCTCTCCAACCTCCAGGACGAACATGCCGCCCTCACCGATATGTTCACGGCCACGAAGGATTCTCTCCGAGAGATCACAAACAATCATGTGACGGAATTGGAGGAAGCAGCAAAGAGTCGGGTCCAGGAGGTGACAAAGCTCAAAGCGTCTTATGACGAGCAAGTCGCACAATTGAACAACGAGAAGACCACTCTTTCTACGACGTTATCTGACTTGCAAGGAGAAGTCGCCACGCTCAAGGCTTCTCTCGTATCGGACCCGTTGATGTCTCCCAGAAGCAACGGCACCGCGCACGCCGCTCCACCTAGCGTCTCTGAGGAGGATCTTAAACGTATGCACGAGGCGCACAACCTGAAGTTGTATGACTTGCAGGCGGTGCACGATAAGGAGTTGCGAGCGATGAAGGAGGAGCTCGAGAATGCTCTGGCCAAGGCAGATGACCTCAACCACCAATTGGAACGAAAGACTATGGAAATTCAATACCTCGAGCAAGATCAGGAGGATAGTCAAGATCAAATCACACGGTATGTTAAGATTTTTGGAATCAAAAGTTTCTTGGGGGGAGTGGTCACGCTGGCCGTGATATATGGCATTTTCTAATTTTTTTTAATGTTCTATATGCATATATGCATGTGTCCATGATTCTCTTTTTCTTTTCATTTTCACACATTCGTTTCGTTTCATTTCCTGCATTCTCGCATTTTGGACATTAATTTATAAACTCATCACGTCGCTCGTTCGTTTCATCTTACACGTGTTTGCAGACTGACGGAAGATATGGCCCAACTCACCGAACAACTGAAAGCAAAGGAAGCAAAGGAGCCAGCACAGTAGACAAGAAGCCCGTCACCCACGTCGGCCGATGCCTCATTGAATCCGCATGGTCACCTCAAGACGTCCTCCTGGTCTCCACCAGCCCTTCCCGCCGCGATTATATGTTTCGATTTGGACCCTATCACCTGCACGAAAACACCTGGAATCGACCTTCACTACCCTACTTCCACTCACCACCGATATCGTGTTTGCTCCCCCAGCCATGAGTACCTAGTTCTTTTCATGACCATGTACCCTTCACTGCTTCTTTTTCCTCATTCTCAGATGGTCTTTTCACGTTTTCTTTTCACTTCCTACAATCGCATTGTATATGTTACCCTCACTCGTCACAGTTTACAGTTTATACCCACCTCTCGTCGCGATGCAGATTACGGCCTTTACTAATTCATTCACTCCTCTCTCATGTCTGTAATACCGCAGTGAATGGACAGATTCGCAGGATTCATGGTGATGTCATGATTTATTGATTAGGAAGTGTTACATACGTGAGTGGAACTATCTTACAAACGCAACGCAACCCCGTCCGATTCTATAGGACGGTCAAAGAGATGACTACGAGAAACTGATTATATGAACTGGATCATGCCTTTGGAATCAAGTTGGGGTAAGCGACTGCGCACAGAAGCTTCGACATCCTCGGACCACATTGTGGCAATGGGCCAAACTAGGATCTTGAAAATGACAGTTTTAAGGTTATGAAACGATCCTCTGGCGAGAACTTTCCCCATAAGTTCCCAATCAATGGCATCGAGATCACCCAACAAGCGTATCTCCAGGATGACCGTCTCGATAGATATGGACTCGATTTGGGAAAGGAGTGATGTGACCCAGGGAAGAGATTGGTCGTAAAAGACCGGACAGCGAAGCGAAAGGGTTTCAATGGATGTGCAGTGTGCGAGTGTGAATTCGTTTGGGAGGGTTAATACATCTAGGGAAAATGGTAATAATGATAATAATCATAAGCGTGACTTCTTCGGAACGGATGGATGGATTTCGCCTTTACCGTTTGGCTTCGAAGAATACCAATCGAATTCGCAGTGGTGTAAAGAAGGGCCCAACGCTCGGACGAGCGCTCCGTATGTTGTCGCATCTTTTTCAGAGCAACAACACGCGGAGAAGCTTTGTAGGTTATTGTGAATGCCGTCCGTAAGGATCCACTCCACGATCGTGGGCACGTTAAGGTCCCGCCCAAGAGATAGTTGTTTGAGTGTTGGCGCATGAGCTTCCGTCGGAAGCGGAATGGGGTCTACGTTTTGATCCCACGTGACCCCGCGGATGATGAGGGTTTCAAGACGGGGGAATGATCTAACGAGTTGTACGAGATCGCCAAAGTTAGGGAAGTGACAGTATTGCAGCGTTAGGCTGGTCACGGTTTGGAAATTCTGCACGAGATTGGATTGGAGTGTGGTGTCGACGGTAAGGACGGATATTTCGACTCGGTTTACAGATGTGAGACAAGCGAATGTGTCGGGAGGAATGTCGGCCTCTTCATCACCCGGTTTGCTGAGTTGTTCAAAACCGGGTGATATTCTTGCTGATACCGATGAGATGCTGTATTCCCGAACGAGTCCTCCGATGCGTGGATATCGTTGAAGAAGGTGACCGAACGCCATACAAAAATATGGTGCTGGCAAGGAGATGCGATAGAAAATATGATATTGAGATGTGGCGAGCCAACCTCGACATGTTACGCTGCACGCTTTGAGCGAAAAGATATCGTCATGAAGAAAATCGAGGATATAGTCGTGCACTTCTGGGGGAAGTTTGGAGAACGACATTGGAGGTATGCCTGAAAACAATGAAGGGAAATCATTAATAGGTTCGAGGGAAATGGTTAGATATATACGCACAATGCGAGGGACTTGTCGAACGATCGTTGAAAACCTCAAGAGAAATGGGGTGTTAATGTACTCGAGCTCCTTACATCCCCTCTTATTATACTTGTACTGAACGCCATCCAAAGTCCTACACCTTGTTCCACTAACCGAATCCGAAATCTCGGACCAGGCCGTGGAACGCCTGTCCAGTCATGGCTGGAGACCCAGGAGCCTTGAATGATGGCCGCTGGGCTAGACTGTTGAAAGGGGGAAAACAACGTTGTGTTTTCAAGCAATTCTTCTTCGGCGTCGGATACGCTGAGAAGCAACCACTGACAAGATATGTGTCAAAGAAGACGGGATGAAGTTGTGTTGAGCCAAGTCCGGTAAGCTGAGGTTCGCAGGGTGGCGTTGGGAAAGTCTAAGTTTGGTTCAGCGGGAAACACACCTCGGAGATCGGCCAACATGAGGAGGCTTGGGCGGGGATGGGTGGCAATCCAGGGCAAGCGGAGAGAATAAGATTGGTATATGTATATGGAAATCAAGCTACTCGATGGGAAGTCATACTTATCTCTACACAACACAAGTGATGAAGGCACACATGACATCACGGATCTTGTGTTGCTAGATGCTCAAAGAACGAGGGATACTTGATAGTGCAGAGGTGGCCAGAATTGTCCAGTGAGGTAATGAACCCACGATGTCTCTTTCAGCCCTGTCATTGGGCGTGCAGATCCTGCATTGTGTCGATGACGCAGCCTGGAGGCCCATATAGTAAAGAGTAGTATGATTGGCACTAGACCTAGGTTGCGTTATTTCCCAAGTATGTCATGGAAGGCCTTCCGTCGGTCGATGCGACGTTGAAGCTGGTTAGTGGTTGTTGCCCTTGAGACAGAGTATTCCCCGTCTCGTTTGCATTGACAGCGGTTCTCCCAGCGGAAAGTCACGGTCGTACCACAGTGAGGACAGGAACGAATCTTGGCCAATCGCAAACGGGAGGACAAGACAACGCGACTCTTTCCTTTTCTGGAAGCGGTGTTAGACGACCCCCAATATTTTGCTCGCATCCGTCCCAACGTCTCACCCTGCGTCTCTTGCTCTTGCCCCCATCTTCCCCGCTCCTTTCTCTCCTACCACCTCGGTCTCACTCCTAACGACACCTGCAGCAATGGCAATCCAAAAGGAACCAGGTCAAAAAGGCGTTAATTGGTCCAACATCGCTGTCGGTGAGGACGCGCTTCTCCCAGTCTGATTTACGCACGTGAAGGGACTCACTTCTTTGCTTTACTTAGGTGCCATCATGAACATGGTAAAATACATTATCCTCTAGTATCGCGAAAATCGACATTGACATACGTCCTAATCTCATTGTCCATGATGACGTGGAATTGTAGTTTGTGAGTCCGCCATTTCTACTGCATGGCTTTAATTTTTAATCCACGCATGTTCTCTAGGAAGTAAGCTCCGAAATTAATCTTGTCAAAACATCCTCATTCAATGTCCCATAACTCTAGGTTACAACCTTGGGTCAACCTCTGGAAGTCCTCAAGACCCAGATGGCTGCAAACCGCACCCAATCCATGTTTCAGGCTCTTCAAACTGTATGGAGTAGAGGTGGTTTCACCGGTTTCTACCAAGGTCTCATCCCATGGGTTCGTCCTGTTCTCTCCTCCGAGACACGCTGTCCTTATCTAAGACAATGAAAAGGCGTGGATTGAGGCGTCTACCAAGGGTGCGGTCCTCTTGTTTACCGCTACGGAAATTGAGTCTGCCGGTGTCTCAATGGGCGTAAATCCCGCCGTTGCCGGTTTGTTGGGTGGCATGGGCGGTGGTATTGCCCAAGCTTATGCGACCATGGGTAAGAATTATGTCTCCGAAAACGAGTATAGTGGAATGTTCAATGTCATATATCCCACCAGGTTTCTGCACATGTATGAAGACCGCTGAAATTACTCGTCATAAACAAGCGGCTGCCGGCATGAGCCCACCATCAACGTGGGCCGTCTTCGCGGACATCTGGCGCAGAGAAGGTATCCGTGGTATTAACAAGGGTGTCAATGCCGTCGCTGTTCGCCAGTGCACAAATTGGGGTTCTCGGTAAGTCCTCGTCAAGAATCATTGATACATTGTACTCATGAACTTTTTGTATAGTATGGGTTTTGCTCGTCTTGCCGAGAGCTCCATTAGAAATTTCAAGGGTAAAGGAGAGAACGAGAAGCTCAGTGCTCTTGAGAAGATTACTGCTTCGACCATCGGTGGTGCTCTCGCAACTTGGAATCAACCTATTGAGGTCGTCCGAGTCGAGGTTAGTATCTTGGGGCATTCATACATCCTATCGTTGATCAACTTGTGAAACAGATGCAATCTATGTCAAAAGCTACTGCTTCCGCAAACCGCCCACAGAACCTCACCATCTTAAACACCTTGGCGTTCATTTATAGGGAAAACGGGATTAAGGGCCTGTACCGCGGGGTAACCCCTCGTATCGGTCTCGGCATTTGGCAAACGGTTTGCATGGTCTCGTTCGCCGACTATGTAAAGGCTTGGTGAGTCCCCAACCGAAAACCCTTAATCCGAAGGACCATCACTGAAATTTGATTTCGTGCCTTTTCTTCCCCAGGGTGAAGGGCGAGTAAGAGCAAGGTCCAGTATTTATAACATTTTCGTACAAATTATAGACATCTGTGGTTTCTCGACACTGTTGACATCGCGTACTTCCAGCAATACCTTCACTGCGTACCTAGTAATTCCTGTGATAATTTCTGCTATATCCATGACCATGCAGATATGCTTTAGTGCTAATCATTCTTGGCTGGTCTTGTGTGTCCATCATTCCCCGACGCCCGAAAGCCCGAATAGCAATAATTGAGCGAGTTGCACTGTGATTATTTGGGTCCGTCGTGCGGGAAAGCAATTCTAGCCCCGATCACCCCCAATTACCCCGCATTTCAGGGACATGGTAACATGTCAGCTGGACTCGTGTTTCTGCTTAGGAACTACTCAAGCCTGTTTCGAATAAGCTCCAGGCATATGTTCGGGCACTACAAAACACAAGGCGGGAGGCAATCAATTCCAAACGTTGTCCCACCTTGACTTTCGCCACGCTACAGTTTTCCCTGTCACCTTCATCATGAGTCTTGTAAAGCCTACTCACCCCCTCGTTGCTGCCTATGTACAACAACTTGCTGCTCATCCTCTCCGAACGAAGTGTGCGACGTTAGGTACGTGGCATTATAGCGCCTTGAGCAACGTGGTCTCATTCGTTTGCGTAACTATAGGTCTCCTCCAATTCCTCCAGGAAGTCGTTGGCTCCCACCTTGCCCGCGTACCACCAAAACGTGTCCCTAAAGATGCTCCTTTCTACAAGTTTGCACTGTCAGAAGCAAGGATGGACCTCAAAGCATTGAAGATGGCCATATACGGTTTCTTCATTTCGGCACCTTTGGGCCATTGGCTCTCTGGCCAGATGGCGAAAGCCTTCGCTGGCAAGACCCCTAGTACCAAACTCAAGATTGCTCAAATCCTCGCGAGCAATCTCGTTGTTTCGCCCATTTCTGTCTCAGGTATGTATGAAGTCGTGGTTACTGTTACTTGACGTTATATAACGTCTAAAAGTATGGGTGTTGACGATGCTTCTTCTCAAGTGTACCTCGCCTGCATGGCCATCATCAATGGCGCGAAGTCTCTCGATGACATTATTCGTACTTGGCAGGGGGGCTTCATGAACGTTATCCGGGTTCGTAGTTCCCACCACCAATAATCCAACTTCGAACTCCCCCCACGTGGGTAAACTAACAGTTTGGGAATTGTGTATGTGTATGTGTAGGTCACTTGGATGAGCTCACCGCTGGCAATGGTGTTCGCTCAGAAATACCTTCCACCACAATTGTGGTTCCCATTCTTCAGTCTTGTCCAGTTCTCCTTGGGCGTACGTGTCTCACTCTTGTTCCGGCGTTCGGAAACTATACTCATCCTCATCCCATCATCCATCATCAACTCTCGGCGGTTATAGACCTACTTCAACATCAAGGTGAAGAAGATCAGGCTGGCAGCCGAAGCAAAAGCCAAAAAGGAGCAACAGGAAAAACGGGACTAGAGCTCTTACGCCTTGACCGTAGGGTTCCCTTACGGTCATCCCGTCATGCCCTTGTGATTTCGTGGTGATATCTCATTGATTCATCTACTGTTCTTATTTGTTTTGTGGCGGTCTTGATTGACCTCTTGGGTTTCAACTATGCTCTATATCCTGTAATGCGACGGACTACCTCACTCATCCTCACATGGCAGGACCTATTTCATCAGGACCAGATAGTATTTATATAATATACCATTTATCCAACCCTCCTGACGAGACATGAATCGAAACTAAAGTGAGAGATTACGCGATTACGAATGGATATCAACTACAGTGATACAAGCACGGTCACCCGCCTGCGGGCCTTGCTCATAACGATGTCTGGTCTTCCAGGCAACTGCTCCCGAATCATCGATGGATTTTGCCCCGGCTGATGGTGGTGACTTTGCTGACTGCTCTGGCCTTTCTCCAACCTCGGTTTCCACGCGCCAACCATTCAGGGCAAAGTTCCCTGGGCGTGAAGCCAAGATATTGGCCTTCAACATTGTCGATTGAGAAGGCGCGAGTTCGCCCCGATGAGTCAACCTCCCCACATATTGTGAGGATTGATACTCCCTTATAGGTAATGAGTCGCTGGTACATATGAGTTCATCATGATTCGCTCACATAGACGGTAGAGAGTCAGCGGCACTCGACGACAACTTCAGTCTGAATCGGGCCGGGTTTGTCAGAGAGTGATTCCGTAGCGTAAACGTTACGGGTACTCGACAAGGTCTAGAAAAGGGATTACGATCGTCAACATGATGAGAAACCATTGGTAATGGGCTTGCGCACCCCTTGGTAAAATCATGCTCAACAGTGGTCCCCGATTCGACGGACACATTGATCGGATTCATCTCTGCATTCCACTCGCACGTCCTCGCGGATTGCAAGATCTCCGCCCGTTGTCGAGTTGTTTCGGCGTACATGCTCCTCTTGACCTTCATGTTCTCCGCCTCTGAGATGACCTCGGCAAGTGGTGCATGTCCGGCTCCGAGAATGAGACCAGATAATAGGATGTGGCCGGATCGCTCTTGTGAGGGTATATCCCAAAAGATTACAATGTCCAAGGAATGTGGGTGGTATAGAGGGAATACGTGCTGATGCACGGAGGAAGGGATATATGGATGGTGCCTTTGTATCGCGCTCGCAGTCGTAATACGTCTTCCACTATGAATAAAGTGACGGGCCAAGGCTTGGTCCACGGATCTAACCTCGACGCTCTGAAAAGAAGGGGATAGAACCAAGATTGAGGATGCAGCTTGATAGAAACACACAGTACAAGTTACCTTGAGCAAGTTCCTACCTCGCAATGTGATGCGAGGGGGTTCCAGGGGCTCTACAGATGCTCCCTGAAAAACGGATCTCAATTGTGATGTCACGAAGTCCGTAGACTCAATGAGGTCGCAGGGAAAGTCGCACGGAGAGACTCCGAAGGTAAGACGAGAGGCTTGATGAGGTGCTAGAAGGCTGCCCCTGCAAAGATTTAAGACATTGCTCTCAGAGAAGAAGAACAGACATACATTACATTAACCCCCAGAGAGGGTGGCGTCCATGTTGGACTTACAGTCATCACCTGGGATATTTGAATCCCTGCAGAGGTTGCTGTGCTAGCAATTTCTAGATCGACTATGAAAGACGAGTCAGCAATACAACTTGGTCGTGATCTTGCAGATGTCTCTAGTATCTGCCGGGTTTCGTAACGGCGAACCAGCCGCGAAGAGTGGAATTTGTCGCCGGCATCCTTGAAAAGTGTCAGAGCTATGACACCCTTTGACAAGTCCGCACGTACCTCTCGGAATACGAAAAGGATACTAAGATCTTGCTCCATAGTTCCATTGGCATGCAGGACTACTGTTATCGTGACTTTTTCTCCTGGCGCAAGACGAGGCGTCGAGTGGATCGACTCGAGAGATATCCGGAAAGGTTCTTGCCCCGCGAGAGAATTAGTAGAGGGTATCTCAAGTAATGGTGGGGTCGCCGGGTCGGTGGCTGTAAGAAATCAGCATTTCTCCATATGAAGGACCTGATGAAAACGTACTATGTTCGACGGTATCGAGCCACACCTCATCGTCGCTGCCCGGTACAAGCCATATCTCGCTGATGTCTCGTTTTCCTGAGTTGGTCAACCAGACCGACATCCGCTTATATTCTCCTTGCGCCAATACCAGGTGTCTATCGTCGACGAAAGTTGCCTGTAGTCGATGTGCTGCATCTTCTACTTCGACCTTCAAGATGATATCTGGCGCATAAGTTGGTGTCTGCCGCTGCAAAGGAGTATCATGGAGTCTACGTCCTCGGATAGCTAGGGACTCGGTTGCAGGCAGAAGAGAGAGGAACTGGTAGGTAACGTTTGTTATGGAGATCGACACTGGCCGAGAAGCCTTGACCGCGAGTGGTATCTACAAGGAGGTTGCAATGAGAATTGGATGTGCGGTGTATGCGGAAGCTGGATCCACGGACTTACCGTTCGAGACTCCCTAGAGTTCAGTGAGACATCATCTACTACTTCCACTTCCACAACATCTGGTATAGGTTCACCAGATTTTGGATCACACACAACAAGGGTCAAAGCAGAGAGCGTAACTTCCGTATCAAGTGGATTCCGAATGACAAGATCGACCCAGAATGTTTCTGAGGATAATATAAGGGTGAGTTTTGGATTGGATGAACGCAAACATACCATCAACACCAGCCTTGCCACCCTTTCCCAAGGGTTCCTTCCCCTTTGGTTTCCAGAAAGCGCTCCAACTCTCCTCTCGACGACCCCATTCCTCAGGATCACCATCCATTGCATCGCCAGGGAGACGTATCTTCGTATGCTTTGGCTGGCAAAACTTTAAAGGGAGGTGGAGACTGGCATTGGCACATCGCTCAGGTTCAGTTGTTCGAAAATGCTGTTGCGAGCGTGAGAGAAGGGCTATATTTCATGATTTAGGCTAACCTTCAGTGCCACACGAAAGTCTTCGAGATACACCTTATCTCTTGAAGGAGGACGATTATCACCTGCAGCGTTTCCGTTGGACAGACCAAGACCAGCTGGAGGCGGGGGCAATACTGTAGGTTTGGGATTGCTACCCAGGAGGTTGAGGAAATTCCTGACCGCCCCTTCGGTATCACCAGTGGTGTAGAGTAAACGACCTGCAAGACGATGAGAGACTAATGATAAAAGACAGAGTGTAGCTGTACCTAGTTCATGGTTTATCCCCGGAAGGATAGAGTCGAACCCTTTCCAGTCAGCAGGATCTTTCCCTTCACTGTCCCAAAATGACGGAGAAAGCTCCTTCTCTGCCATAGACAGGTAGAGTTGATGAGACTTCCGAAAGAAGTACATCGCTAGAGGTTTCTGAAACTTGGTCAGTTTTTCTTCTGTTGTTGCTCCAGAGAACTTACAATTCCGATCTTGTCAAGCCTATCTGCAGCCGATAAGTACCACAAGGACGCTCGTCTCTTGGCATTCTTCTTTACGCTGAGAAATGCGGCATGCGAGAGCAGTAGAGCAGTTGGTGGCTCTTCTGCCTTGAGAGTTCGTGAGTATGGGATTACTGGAAGAACACAGCCCCGTTGTCCCGTACAATGGGACGTGTGTATTATCACACAGAACGTGGGTTGGGTAAAACAATAATAGAAAACGCACAGTACCAGCGGCTTGTACAAGCCATCGATCGCCATCCAGTACATTTCCAAGGAAGTCCTTGGAGTCAATGCTGATATCCCATCGGATGGCCACAGCCAGAGCTCGAAGCTGCGCAAGAGCCGGAGAATCAGCGAATTGCGTGTGTATAGCTTGAATGGCATTAGCGGCCAAGAGCACTATGGCAGGACCGGGTGATAGCAGAAGTGGAAGAACATCCTAAAGAATTCGACACTCTAAATGAGAACAGTTGGGATTGCGAGTGTCGATGTGCTCACAGAACCACCTTTGCTCTCTTTGCGGAGTGCCTCCCATACAGTGATAGCTAGCTTGTAGTCGCCAAGAATTGTGGCGAATTCGGCCAATCTTCGTTGTTGAGAGACAGTCCCAGCGGGTCCTCCATTCGATGAGATAGATGCTAAGGAGCTGATCGAACTGTTTGGCGCATGTGAAGTTGTCCGTGAATTCACCGAGGAAATAGATGGGCTGGACCCGTGAGACGGTGTTGAGGGAGCTGAAGGTGGAGAAGGTGCTGTGTAGTTCGAAGAGCCAAAGAGTCGGCGGGTGGAAGAGAATAATCTAGAAGGGAGTCGTCTTGATGATGAATACTATGTAATGTTCAGCATGTATACGCAGATATTACCCGGATACCACGCACGATTTCATTCCAGTCAATCACACATTTCTCCATCCATGGTATCAGGCTCATAACGAGGAATTCGCGAACGAATTTCCCAAGCTGTTGGATATCGGGATCACATAACATCAAGGAGTTCACTCCAGAAGTCTGAGCGACATGTCGTATTTGCTCGCCGTTTAATGTAAGGGGTCCAGGTGAACGGGGCATCGGTGACATTACAGAACCTGGATTGGGCGACATCAGTAGAGTGGCAGATGAGCTGCGAGACGGCGGCATTGAAGCCATGTCAAGTTGCTGAATGTGGGGTAAGCGAGGGGCTAGATATGGGATTGGAACGGGTTGGGGAAGAGGTGAAGTTGGGAGATCGAGCTTGAGGAGGTAACTGTGGAGTCCGTATTGTTTCTTGACGGCATTGAAAAGAGATTCCGCTCTGCGAATGAGTGATAATGAGACGTGCCCAAAATGAAATGTCATGTAGGACGTACATAGGATCGGCCAAAGGCGAGTTTGTGGGGTGCACGATGAGGGAGTAACGCAAGAAAGTTCCGTCCACCCACGGCGGAAGGTCTATTATCCTTGCATGGAGATCCTGCAGGACCTGTAGGGGATTGACAGCCAGTGTGGACACAGCGTATATTACTAGGAAACTACGTTAGAGGTGAGTTATGATGTATAGGGTCAGATCGCACCTGCAACAGGATGATTCCAACCCTCTACACGGTTGGGAACATTATCTCCCTCCACGCATCGCTTAACTTCCTCCCACCAAGGCGTTCTGTCTTTCCATGGGTTTTCTTTCCCTGGTGGTGGAGACGCTTCGACCAATTCCACCCAGCGCGCACATCGACCTCCTACACGTGTGCCAATCCAATCCATCGTTCGTCCTGCCCTCTGTTCCTCATCTTCGTGACTTGAAATCTCAACCTCTACAAGGTCAGAGAATCGGAGGGGGAATACGGCATGAGGCACTGATATCAAGGATGTGGTCCTTGTAGTTACTATTCAATATCAGAGGGCAAGTCGTGTATGAGGTTATTATGAGCCGGGGTTGCATACTATTTCAAAACCCGAACTGACCTTGTGAAAGGGGGGAAAACGACTGCAGTATCGGTGGTAATAACGGAAGAGATGCAGAACCTAGTAACTCTTCGAGATCTGGCGAGTGTAATATGCAGATATGGGGACTGAGTGAAGGTGGTAATGATGGAGGCATGGCCTCGGTAGTCGTATTCCTTCTGCAGTTGTCCCAAAATTCCGAGGTATACCAATGGTGGACCAATTACACGCAAGCCAATCCTTGAGTCTGATTCCAAGCTCACCGTTCGCGAAAGAGTGGAGTAACACCTAACCTTAAACTTCAGCGTCTCCATCAGGTGCCAGAAAGCCACGTGCTCTTGATTTCAAATTGATTCTTTGTTCTCCAGCCTTTGATTGTGAACGAAGACCCAACCGCCACCGTAGTGCCTCCCAATTATGTGTACATATTACGGGTATCCAATTGTAACAACTTCGCGTGTATTTAGAAGAAACTGTTGTCGAAGCCACCGTCACCCCAGCCCCCACCGTCAAACCCATCTCCTCCTCCCCACCCGTCTCCATAATGGTCATTGTCCAACGCTTCACCAAGGAGAAACCCTCCTGCAAGACCTCCGAGAAGAGGCAACCCCATTCCTCCAAATCCTCCTCCCATACGACGTCCACCCATCCCCCCTGGTGCAAAACCAGAATTGTATGCGTACGGGTTTCCCATGGGTGGACCATATACACCCGTCGCTCCCCCATAGTTGCTCATTCGAGGATCCGGGCGTTGTGGAATTGGCATGGCCATTTGCTGCCTGAGCTGTTCCTGTCTCTGTTGACGTATCTAACCGAATTTTCAGCATACCCGATAACAAGGCACACGAGACTCGCTCACCATCATTTCTCTCCTCTTGGCTGCCTCTCGTTCTTCCTTCGTTCCAATGGCTTTATCTTTTAATTTTCCGAAGAATCCTCGTTGTTTAGTTTTACTAGATTCTCCGGGATGTGGTGTCGATGGCTGGGACGTGGAGAGTCTACCTTCTATAGGACCCTCAGCCGCAGTAGTCGATCCTGAATACGAATGCCGTCGAGGTGAATACGGGGGCGGTGGCCCTGCGTGCTCTCCTCTGCCTCTAAACTCTGGGTGTTCAGAGAGAAATTGTTCATCCTCGTACGGATGTACCCAAATAGATCGAGTTGGTTTAGCTTTTGTGTCAACCTGCATTATCATCCGTCAGCTTTTTGATGGTAGATCTGCGAGAATAGGGACAAACCCAGAACGGGTGACGAGTGCGTTCGTCGTATTGCTGTATCCATCCCGGAGGAAGTGAATCCATGGTTGAATCGTTCATCATTGAATGCTGAGTGGAAGTGAAGATGTAAGGTGTTTGTAGAAATGTCTACGCAGCTTGCCATTTATCATATGCGTATTCCGCTTCGTGTGGAGTCCCCGACGTCATGAGGAAGAGAACTCCCATATTGACTGATCAATTTCCCCACACGAGGTATCGCATTTGGCATCAGTGTGGAGCACAGGTCGTCTTCTGCTGAGTGGGCGGTCGTACTTATACCCAAGGCAGTACAACTGCGGAGTGTGCAACGAGTCGGAGTCGCTGATCACCAAATGACCCAACTGGTACACCTGCTAATTTTGGGATTCTCGTGAAATTTTGAGATTTCAAATGATCGACAATTCAAGACTGGTTTGAATACTGTCGTAGACATGTACACGTAGCGCACGTTCCTTGGAAACGTTCGAAAGAATCCCTCTAGATACCACGTACTTTCAGAGTTCGACGTTGTGTGAATTGGTACAGTCAAAGAAATCTTTGAGGTATCAACAAAATCACATCAATTATGACTGATTCAAAACTCGAAATGGTGTTCTTCGTTATATATACAATCCAGGGGGATGGAAGAGGAAAACAAAGCCAACATAGAATGGGTGCAACATATCCACGATTCGAAAAGCGAAACAAACACAAGCCTTATGCAATTGCATCCTTAATCAGTCTCAGGCGCGGGGTCGCAAAGAGGCAACCACGTCTTGGATCTTTCTGATTTTGTCATCAGTTGGCATCTGTCACAGGCATTCAGCATACCCGCGATGTGCATGTAGTCCGGATACTTACCGCGTAAAATTTGTGCATTCTCTGTGTGCGTTCGGGACTAGCATGCTTCGCACGAGCGACTTGTTCCACGAAATCCCGCGAATCCTGCTCTTGAGTTGGAGGGCATATAGCATCACAATCCATCCCCCAGGCATCATGATGCTCGTTGCTTCGAGCAGTCTCGTCGGAGGCCGCATCTCCTTGGATATCGGCACGTTTCCCGTAAGATCCGCTCTTGTCCCCAACATCCTCCTCCTCCCCCCAAGCCGGGGCACCCCAACTGACAGCATCCTGCTCATTCACCTCAGGCTGCTTCACGAAAGAGTCGTCGTTGGCTCCCCATCCAGGGAACTCAACCCCGCACCACGGTTCGGTTTCCATGGCGGTAGGACCCCATCCACTAGCCTCCTCCTCTTCCTCACATTTCAGGAAGAAATCCGCCATCCGCCCAGGTACTCCACCTTCGTTGGCATCCAGAACACCTTGCCACCAGTAGGGTACCATTAAGGACACACGGTCTGTTTTGATCTGCGTGTCCCAATCATTGGACGTGGGTTTAGGAGGAGCCGTCCATCCTGAGATATCGACCTGACCCCAGGACCCCATTGTATCGAATGGATCATGTTGGTGGGTCTGTGTCTGCTGTCGTTTCGAATGTTTAGACTTGCGATTCCGTTTCTTGTAGTGAACGGTGGTGAAGTTGTCTTGGGATGCCATGAGGGATGTGCGGAGTATGCGTGGAAATGGAGATGAGGTAGATTAAGTCTTCAGGCGCATTAATAGGGTATCCGCGGATGCTGGGAGTCGAAGTCGAACGTTTCTGTCCAGCCAGCGTGGCTGAGCGATCTGATTTTGTATGCCACTTCTGGAAGGCCACAAGCGCGGTCCGCTGCGGCTGCCCTCTGCCACACATGCCGGTGGCCAACTGGTCCGGGTGGCCCAGGATGAGAGTCATTCAGGATCAAAGAACAAGGATCAAAGAAAACCATTCTTTCAACAAATAGCCGTATCACACGGAGTAGCTGAGGAATTGACGTTTGAGGTATTCTTCGAACTTCGGAGCTACAGCCAGCCAATAACAAGCCGGATCCTATCTACATACTACAATATCCCATACATGACTCAGTGACTCAGATCAGGGCTGCGTAAAAAAAGACCCAGAATGAGGTAAACTTCACTACGACGGACCCGGTAGAGGGTCAACCCAAGTGCCGTTGGGCCACAATGTGGCTGGCATCGTAAAATCACCAGCCTGGCCACCACTTGTGAACTGAATGTTCTACTGTCAGAGAGAGCACAGCCACGAATTGAAAGGATTCTCACCGCCAGTCTGAAGAAGTGTGGGATACCCTCTTTAAGCGAGGCCAAAGAGAAGTTCAGGCCACTGCCAATGTAACGCTCGACGTCGTCAACCAGTAAGGCAAAGCCATCCCAACCCTGGCTCGGGTCCGGCAAAGGATCCCAAGCGATTGTTTGGTTCGCCAATGGAATGGAAGCGTTGTACGTAGTAGAATTTGTGAGGAAGTCCGGTAAGGGTGAGCGGAATACTCCGTCCCGACGTAACTTTAAATGATCAGAACAGTCAATTAGGGGAATTCATAGTAAAAAGAGGACACGACGCACGTCTTCCGCTGTCTGGAGGATCGAATCGAATCCAAAAGCGGCCACACCATTGAGGAATAATCCCAGGAGGAACCCCTGGTAGACGGCGGACAGCCTAGTTGGGAATGCTGTGCCAGGGATGAGAACCATGGAGAGAATATAATGATGGAGACCGAAGTTCCAGTCCGGGTAACTGAGAAATTATTACAACTACAAGCGCCCCTGCAAGATACCATCCAAAGTAGTACGGAAGCCATCCTGTCTTTCGTATAACTCTGACCTGATTAAGAACGATCACGAACAAAATAACGATTATGATAATCAAAGCGGTGAGTGCACCAGGGCGGCTCGCAATGTCTGAAGCTACAAGTCGGTTGATAGGAATCTTGTCCAAAGTCAAGTTTGAAAGCACGCCGACCCAAAATGGGCCGACATACCACACGCATGCCTCGATAGGTGCCTTCCTAAAGGCTTCCATCGTAAACCTATAGGCGAGTCTCCAGAATGCGTATGCGCAGAAGAGGGCTGGAAGAAACGTTCCAAACGCATCATCCAGGACAGGTGGGTTTGTACGGGGTTGGGAAAATAGTGTAACGTGCCAGAAGCCGATACACACGAGGGCCCAAAATGCGACAATAGGCTTTGGCCGCAGGACAAGGAAGATCAAGGCAGTCACAAGGATATTGAATGCGAGAGCGCCGTCGCGCATATCCTCGCAGTGGGAAAGAGACGTTGTGGGGAGAAACTGGAAGGAAAGCGGGAACACTGATGGGAAACCGATGGATGAGAGTCCTCTTGCGGTGAGTGGTTGGTAGTCTGTAAAATTTCCGACAATTTGAAGGGAGGCACATCCCCCCTTCGAATCGCTGATGAGGCCACTGAATGTATGTGTGAGTACGTGTGTAAATGAGAGTCAAGCGACCAAACCCTTACGCTTGCACTGCTGCGGCGCATATGAAACTATCTCCACGATAAGTATGATTTGCATCTCCTCCTCCAACGATCAGAGGAACAAAATTGACTTGTTCGTCTCCAACTGTCCTAGGGTTCTGGAGGACCACAGAACTGCATTGTGCGGGACATCGGAAATCAAACGTGGAATTGTCGAACGGGGCACAAAGCTCCCCGTCAAGACCGCAGCCATTATTAGCAGCCCAGTAAGTCGCTGTGCAGTCAATGAAGGATCCCGAGGGCGTCAAGAAGGACTGCGCGCGCGAAAAGAAAGCGAATCCGATTATGTATCCTATGGCTAGGATTGTGAAGATCCATAGTGGGGTGAAAGGGTGTGTCGCTCGGAGTAGTGCAGATTCGATAGCGACTCGGAATGACCAGGCTTTGAAACTGTAAGTGCGGTCCAGTATTGGTAGAGGGTCTCCAGGGTGACGCCAATGTGAGATCCAAGCGAATAACAAGAAAGCACAGGAACACACCTGGTAGGTCAACCTTTGGCCGTGGTCCTCTAAGGTAACGCCAAACTTTCTGGACTCTTGGATGATTAACACCAAAAATCCGCCCATATCGCGCCAGTCTCGGAGGCGAAGAAGATGATTGTTGTCGCGTTCCCAGTTCTTCATAGTCGAAACTCTGTTCGGGTGTGAACTTGGGCGACTTTGGGGGGTCGCTCGGAGAGACTTTGGCGTCAAGATAGTGTGTTCCTGAGGAACTACCACTGGACATGGGTGTTTCCATATCGCATGAATCGAGTAATAGTCAAGATGAGAGTTTAAACAAACATGAAGGAATGAGCGTGAGTCTTGTGAGATGTAAGCCTGCCGAAGGAATGTGGACAAAGTGTGAATTCGGCGCGACCAGCTGTAGCCAGTTACAACTGCCAATTTTAGCGTCTCGGTGATTGCCAAGTCTCCTTGTGGCCGAGCAAATCTCGGCCACCAAGCGGGTACACAGATGACCCTCACTGGCAGGTACATCATGCAACTCGAGCTCAAGGAGGGGTAGTTGGCAGTGAAAGGAGGGGAACTCGGGAGAATTATGGCCACAACGGGTCAGCGTAGAATCTAACTATCAGATAACCTTTGCGCCAACGTGATCCCGAACAATGCCAGCAGGCTCACAACAGGAAGGCATTCCGAGTCCGATTCAAGGTACCAAATGAAAGCTGTGTACAGTACCACTGCGCCGTATGAGGAAGGTTTTGGTTCGTTTCGGTTGTCCCGGAAGTATAGGTACAGTTCACAAGTCATGTGTATCCGCCGCCGACCTCAAGAGCTTCCGCACTGACCTCGACAACCTCCTCTCCTATTGCGAGTCAAAATCGCGTCCCGAACAATGGCTGTTCCGGCGACGTTCACCACAGTCAACATTAGTGGGAGATTCCAACAGGTAGGTGTCGTGTCAGACGTTGGCCAGTCGTTCCACGAGCTGAACAAGCGGCAGAATAAATCACTCAGCGATGACACCGACGAGATTCTCTCACTTCAGGGAGTCGGTTGGCTGACTCGAAAGGCCCTCAAAGCTGCCAATGCCACCCTCTCTATCAAGCACTATACCGACGAAACCGGAGTAGAGCGCATAGATATTGAGACTACCCTTACCGGTGGACTTGCGGGATCCAATGAGACTCGCATTCTTGATTGGCAGGAGCACAAGAAGGCGGACGGCATTTTTGGTCCGGCCATCGGTAAATCAAGGAAGATTCCCCTCAATCAGGTCACCGAAGCATACCTCAAGGAAGGGTGGGCATCCGATGCCAATGAAGCTGGCGTTCTCAATGTCCATGCCCAGAGCGATACCGGAAAGACCAGTAAAACTTGGACCAGTGAGCAGGTGGGCGGCGGCAATAGGAGTAATTGCAACTGGACCTTTGACTTACCTCCCTGTAGATTTGGGGAGTTCAGGAAATTGGTGGTGTCAAGAGATTTGCCAGGCGGATCTACTTCATTGGCCCTAAGGGAGAACAGGTTACTGCTCGGGTCGTCTACGATTACCGTGCGTATTGCCATTTTCGTTTTCATTGCGTGTTTAATTGATACAATACAGTTGGCGAGGTATAAAACTTCAAATGGCAACCGAAGATCACCACCAGGATCCCCCTTATGGATACTCTTTTCTACCTGTAGACTTCGTCGTCGATCAGCATCCGATGCGTGTCATGAAAGAGATGTGCATACTGTCGCGTTCTTTGATCGTTTTCCTAACCATCTAAATAACCCTCACTAGACCCTAAGATATAGGTGGTCGGAATAACGTGATCACTTTCCATGTAGCATCTTTTCCCCTCTCCCAGGCCTGGGGGCCTCTACTCTCGTCCCCTCCAAACTCGACCATTATGCCATCCTTTGTCCATTCGCACCATATTCCAATGGAACCTGATGATGGACCTGCACCTCCGCCTTTTCGGTCTGGTTCGCCAAGACATGCCACAAAGTCTTTTCCTGTCGTCTCTGGGGTCACTTGAATGGTTGCAGGACGGGTGCGTCCTGGTATCGACGCCAACTCGAGTGCAATGGGATTGACCGGGATTGTGGTGTAGGATACCTTGCCCGTACCGCCTTTCGGAGAGTGATAGATGTCGATTCCATCTAACTCTAGACTGTCTTCTTGAAGCTCGTCACGTCTCTGTCCCGTCTTAGGCTTATATCCACCGACGGGTTTGAAAAGAAGGCTAATACCCAGACTATGGTAGTTGAAATACACCGCATCTGAGTATGCTTTGACTTCTGGGGAGGAAGATGCATTAGTCGCATGAGATGCCAATGCGCGTATGGGTGTTGACAATGCCGTCGAGGTTGGGTGGAGACCGAGTAGAGACTGCAGTCTGATATCTGTGAGGTCAACGTCCCCGGTGATGGGAACTGACTGAGCCATTGTTGAAAACAGTGAAAGGTGACGTCTCGTGTTAATAACCAATGTGGAGGGTGCTCGGATTTGACAAGAAAGTGTCAAATGAGCTTCAAGAACCAACAAGACGAGCCCGAAGGCACTTGCAGTGACAGTTCGTTCAACGAAACTGAACAGATCGTAATCAGAGATGTGGCGATCGAGATCTCTCATTGCGATCGAATAATCACGTGAAAGAGTCTGGCCGACTCTTGGCATGACCTTCATCCAGGGCTCCATCCGAGGGTTCATTACTTACTACCTCGCCGAGCTTTCGAGCTCTTCTCTTCTTTACGACACTCATGGAAACAAGATCACGACAAAACAGCGATAAAGTATACCTTCGTGAAGAAATCGCACGAGATGTGGACGGAATCGCACAAACCACCTGGCCTGCTCTTCGATACCCAGTGAAACTGCTTTACCATATTTTCTCTGCTGGCTTCCGTTTATTCAAGCCGTTCGCTCCTCAAATTGTTCCTCTTGCTGTCTTTATTCTCGCATTCCCTATCATTGTTTTCCTTTCCCTTTCTTCCGGATGGTTTGTATGGAGGAGTATCGCTGTCGGTTGGGAGACAGAACTTCATCTCCAATACGGGTGAGCTTGAGAAGTTTCACCGGTTTCAAGAGTGATTTACAACAATTCATCATAGAGATGGTATACCCCCTTATGCACAAATATACCTCCAAAACGTGGTGGCACAACAACCCTATGACATCTCGCTCCACCTCGTGGTACCAGCGTCGGAGACTAATTTTGCCCTTGGTAATTTCATGACCACCCTCAGCCTCTCGACCTATGCCAATAGGACCTTAGCTGTGGCCCGAAAACCTGTAAGTTCGATGAATATATGCTCCTTGTTTGCGTACTAACCCGTCTCCGGACCAGGCAATCGTGATGCGGCCATGCACGAACCCCTGGACTTTTTTCTTCAGGTCTCCTGGGACTGTTGAGATTAAAGTCACACTTATGAACGCTTTTGAGCCCATTACATCTAATGTCGTCGCATATATTGAGCTCGGTCGCAGAGATCAATGGAAAAGTGTCGGTAATGGGGAAGGTCGCGAACTCAGTGTCATACACGCTCTATTGAGGGGTGTGGTTGTGCATCGGGGAATACGGTTCGTCTTCGTGAACGTATCGTCATCACTGTCACTGACCCGACATTCATTCAGTGGAATCATTAGTCGTTTCCCTTTGCTTACTGCTGTTGTTTCTGCTGGCACTTTCCTCTTTATCTCCTTCATTGTTCTAGCCTCTTGCCTGTTACCAGCAATTGAATGGCGCTTCCGAAGCCGCGAGCCTCCTCCAGAACCCGAAGTTTTCGACAAGCCTCGAAGGCGGCCACGGCGCATGTTCAGCGATATTGGCGATTGGGACGCCTCCCGCAGACAGAGAGCCGTCAAACGCAGTCGCAGTGTGACGACACCTCGTCATTCCATGGTTCGTTCGTCCTCTTCTGCGAGAGCATTTTCACCAATTTGGATATTTCAGCATGACATCAAGATCGAGGAAGTGCTTATGGGCGCGAGTGCGCCATCCGCGGGGCCATCATCCGCCTCATCCTCTGTACCTCTGCGGCGGCGCCGTTCACGTCTTTCTCATCCCTCGGAATCGGAAGCATGAATACCCATGTTTCGCCTTTCTGTTTCCCCGCCATGTATTGTAATTGTTCTGTAACTTCATTGTACGCCGTAATAATTGCGATTCAACGTGCCGAAATGCTGGACTGGTAATCTTGGCATGACGGTCGTGAAGTTGCTACTCCATACAAATACATGGTAAATCTTGGGTATGAGGATCCTTCATAAAACCAGTACGACTAATCTTCTTTGGTAGATGGTTCATTTGAATCGTCCTCTTTGACTGAAATAGAAGGCACTTCCTTGATTTCCTCGGCCACAGTCTCGTCTTTCGCATCTGGTTTCTCCTTCTCCGTCTTCCCACTAGCTTCCGCTGTTGATGATGGCTCGCCCGCGTCACTTTTTGCTTCAGTTGACACTACCTTCTCCTTCGAATCCCGGGATGTCGAATCGATGCCCAGACCTTTGACTAGATCCTTAGCGTCATCTCCGCCAAGTCCCAATTCCCGAACCAAGGCTGCAAGGTCATCTTCCGAGACATCGAGGTCATGAAGACCGTGGTCCGATAGGAAATTACTGGTACTGCTGACCCTCCCCTTTGGCTTCGCCTTGAGTGGGGATGGTGACGGAGACGGGGAAGGAGTGTATTTTGGGTGCATCTGGGAAGGAGAGTATGCTCCTGGTACTCCCACGGGCTTGACTTCGGGAGCGGGTCTCTCGAACTCAGACTCCTTGTATGTTTCATTGCGTCTGAGGAAGGCATCTAGTTCTCCGCATTCCACCGCATCTTCACTGTGATGATGTTGAGTACTCTAGGATTCGGATAATTGGAGCCCCCCAAGACAGACAACTCACAAATCCGCAAATGTCTAGATAAGCATTGACAGTAGTGAGGAGATAGAAGACGGTTGTGAACGAATGGAGGACATACGCCGGGAAACTTTCCACCAACCAATATTCCTGGTAATTGCTGTTTGTCTGAACGGGTTCCATCAACGTTGACGCTCTGCAGATCCGAATAGTAATATTATATTCACCTGCAGGGGCCTTCCTTCTCCATAATTTCTTCGCATCTTCATCAGATGCAAGGTCATAAGACGAGAACGGTATCTTCTTGACTTGTAATACCCTGAGTAGGTACTCTAGATACCAATCACCGAATTAAACAGTGATGGTAAGTAGAGTAATCTTTGGATGTACCTTGGCGCTGCCGAAGAGCAGGCTGAGATGCTATCGTAGTGAGAAAGAGGTGAATGGGTGGTGGTGCCATTAATTATGATATCCTTGAGGTCTGTATGGTCCGTTGGCAATGGTAGTATGCGCTGGAGAGTGTCTCAACCTCGCGAGTTGCGGCAACGATTTCAGGAGAACGTTTCTAAATGGGTTCTGGATCCGGATCGGGGTCGGCTATCCCGGACCGCCAATTACAGAGATCGGATCTCGGGAAGAACAATTGGTTTCTGAACCTCTGTTTCTACCCGCATCCTCCATCTTATTCCTTACGGACGCTAGGGCACCGAGGAGGGTCTACTTGACATTTACAGGTCACGTATCTAGAAGATTTGAGATATCCAAATATCCGTAGAGTTTACCCCATGGCCCCTTCCGCACTTGTCGTCTGCCTTGGTAACATATGTCGCTCCCCAATGGGAGAAGCCGTATTGAAGCATGTTGCTAAAGAACGAGGCAACGATATCGTGGTAGGCTCCGCGGGCACGGCGGCCTACCACGTCGGAGAAGATCCCGATGATCGGTAAGTTCACGATAGCCAGAATGCTTTTACTCGCCCGGTAGAATTCTTGCCGGAACCCAAAGCTCATAATCATCTGCAGAACTGTCTCTACATGTCGCCAGGTGCCTTCCCTGTCTTCACAACCCAAGAACCTGTCGAAGGCACTAATCGATTTCGTGTTATTTACAGCACAAGGTTCCAATTAATCATCATGCGCGACAAGTTACAGCAAGTGATTTCCGAACTTTCACGTACATTCTGGCATCCGATGAAGCTAACCTTCGCAACCTGAACCGAATGAAACCGCGAGATAGTACAGCGGTCATCAAGTTGTGGGGTTCTTACGTTGACGATAAACAGATCGAGGATCCATACTATGGGGGAATGGTAAGAGTACTCATATCATCACACTCGACCGATTTGACGTCCGCTTGCAGAGAGGATTCGAGAATTGCTATAACCAATGTGTACAATATTCTCATGCATTTTTAGATGAGGTGTTTGGGAAGCAAGATTCTTGAGAAATGGACATCCACGATGCCGATCCTAATTGTCACCGTAGGACGTAGTTTTATTGAACCAGTACAACGAACCCAATATGAACTAAAGATACAAGGTGAATTGAAATGTGTGTGGGTCAAAAGTATCCAACAGTGCTATTCCAAAATCATTGTTGTTAGTCATCATGAGTCCTAGAGGTGAGTTGGCATCACGACAGAAGCCTTCTTTCCAATGGCGTCTTCGGACCTCCAGAGAGTGGTCGTCGTCTTATTTTGAGTGTAGAAGTCAACACCGCTGAAAGCAAGTGGACATCAGTCTCGTGTCATACTGCGCAAAGATTACGACGTACCTTCGGCCGTAGAATGGAACATCTCCGAGGAAGCTACCCTTGTTTCCGCTCCAGGAGAACATGGGGAGAGGCACAGGGATAGGGACATTGATTCCAATCTGGCCAACCTCGACCTCATTTTCAAATTTGCGAGCAGTAGCACCGCTCTGGGTGAAGATCGCAGTTCCGTTTCCGTAAGGGTTGGAATTGATAATTCCAATAGCATCGTCAAGCGAATCAGCTTTGACGAGAATCAAGACAGGTCCGAAGATCTCTTCTCTGAAAGATGATCGCAACAGTCAGATTGTGTGTGTAAGAAGAAGCAAAGGCACGCCTACTTGTAGCACCGCATCTCAGTGGTAGCCTCAATCACAGTTGGTCCGACCCAATTGCCGTTGGGATAACCTGCGACCTCGAGACCTCGTCCGTCAAGCAAAATCTTACCACCTTGTTCTTGAGCAGAAGCTATGAGCCCGTCAATGCGCTCCTTGGCAGCCGGTGATGTGACAGGACCACTGCGGGCAAAGTGAGTTCACTGAAGAATGGGAGTGTACACGAACTTACAGATCAGCGCCCTTCTCGAAGCCCTGGTTGACAATGAGCTTCTGGGCACGCTCGATGAGCTCTGGTACCCAAGACTGAGCCTCGCCGATGAGGACAGCTGAAAGAAGTGAGCACACAAGTTGAATCAAAGTGATAATTTCGCTTACCGACGGAAATAGCCATGCATCGCTGACCAGCAGCTACGAAGAGTCTCAATGAATGCTTTTCAGACTTGAGGGTTTCCATTACATACCACCAAATGCCGCACCAACGAGGGCGTTAAGGGAGTGATTCTTGTTCGCTGTAATCATACTGTAAACAGCATGTAAACTCAAAAAAGGCGAAACGTACCATCGGGCATCATGACAGCATGGTTTTTCGCACCCATGTTGCACTAACGAGCACATTCCTCAATTTGGGCTCTGAGTGATACTGGCACGATCAGACCTACCTGAACTCGTTTGCCGGCTTTGCGACCACTGTTCGGAAATTAATACCTGATCAACGTCATTAAACAGAAGTCCTCACCGTTCGTATATGTGCCTCCCAGCACGATCACCACCAACAAAGCTGACAGCCTTGATGCTGGGATGATCACAGATGGCGTTCACTGTGGGTACGCCTCCATGAACAACATTGAGAACGCCATCTGGGAGACCTGCTCGTTGACAAAGCTCAGCAATAATCATGGCTGCACCGGGGTCACGCTCTGAGGGCTTGATGATGAGAGTGTTGCCGGTAGCAATGGCAAGGGGGATGGTCCAAAGGGGGATCATGCTGAAAGGAGGATAAATGTTTGGCCAATGAGCTTTGCTATTCAAAGCACTCACGCAGGGAAGTTGAAGGGTGCGATGCTAGAGACGAAAATATGTGAGATACAGTTACTTATATTGTTCGGCGAGGATATTTTATTTACCTTGCGCAGACGCCAAGCGGGAGTCGACGTGTTGTGGTGTCCATATCCTTGCTTACTTGATATGCGAAGTAAGTATTAACAAGGAGGACTGCATACTAGAAGTAAGATACCTTCGATGGCATTTCCGAGGAGCGCCGAAGGAATTCCAGCGGCAGATTCGACAACTTGAAGACCTCGAAGGAGATCTCCTTGGGCATCTGTGTGAATGAGGTGAGAGGGGTCCATCGGAACTTGAATGAGGTGAGTTACCTGGGTACGTCTTTCCTTGTTCCAAAACGATGCTATTGGCGATTGCCTCGCCGTGTTGTCGCAATTGTTGTTGCAGCCTAGGTGGTTTGCAAACAACTCAATACCCAATCATTGGTATCGGCATAGAAGCTTACTCCAAGACGAATCGCTGACGAGTGAGAACACTAGTACGGCTCCACGACTTGAAAGCTTGAGAGGCAGCTGCAACTGCTTGCTCAAACTCTGCGCCCGTTGTCTCAGGGACACGGGTGAGCAGTGTCTGTGAGGCCTGTAGAATGATAGAACATTGTTAATGAAAATCAATGATTGGAGTGCGTGAGAACTGGCGTACGGGATCAACAACATCAATCCAGTTTGTGGTCTTGCTTTCCACGAACTCACCACCGATGAAGTTCTTCGTGTTCTGTCCTACCGCGTTTGTGCCCTTCCATTCGGCCGAGAGTTGTTCTGCCTTCTGGCGTGTAACGGCGGTGAACCCGCTGAGAGGAGGGTGCGCAACAGTGGCCAAGGTTCGAGCACGAATGGCGTTGATAGACATGGCAAGGACGATGGGTGAGAACTGTAAACCAGGGTGGGTGGGTAAGCTTGGAATGTGGGGTAGAGCTTGTTTTCGGCTTTATAGTCTGGAGCTCCAGTAAATATTCGGACCACGGCAAGGCTCTCCACTGGACAGAGCGTTATACAGGGTCCATCGGTATCGGCGGACTCTTATCCGGTCAATTAGCCGGAATTAACAAGGAACTTCTGCCAATTTTATCCTATTTTCAATTCCAAATCTGGTCGATCATGGGGCCGATCGCAATCAAAAATACTATAAATGGCATTAGCGGCGCGACCACGTGCGTAAAACGCGTCAGATCAGGTCAGAGTCGTTGAGGGCGGACTCCTTCGCGTTTTTTCTTACGGCCACGATCTTGGTCCTGTGGACATGACATGCTCATAGCATGCTGAGCCCATATCAACTTCTTCATGTACTTTCGACTTGGATTACGTTGTCTGCCTCAAGTCCTCTCTACAAGCACCTCCGACGCCTTCACGCATTGCCAATGGTGCAAAGTCTTAGCCTCTAGATCCTAGGGTAGCATCAAGCCTTCCCATTCTCATCGGGAGACCGTCCTCAACATAGGTGTGATATAGAGTATGCCGAATGTGGGATAGGATTCCTGCCTTGTGTGATTCCGTTCCAATTATGACATTCCTTCCCAGGCGCGTCAATGAACTGTTTCGTCGATGTGTCCAAATTTCTGAACGAATACCTCACAGTTCTTCCTCTTCTCCCTCCCTGGTTCCTAATACCATGATTGTTTCATTGACCCGCGTGTTACAGACTGTATTTATAATGTCCGTTGTACTGAGAAGTGCCGAGTTCGCGTAAGGCTTCTGAGCTTGGCTAAATCGACAATCCGCCAAACCCATTGGCTCGCTAACCTTGCCCTCACGACCCTCTCTCACCTTCTTCCCTGTCTCTGTCTGTCCTGGTTGTTCGAGTCGATCTCGTCGTCCCTTTGTCACTCCTTTACCACAACCATCTCTTTGGTTTTGGGCCTCACACTCTTTTACTCACCTCACAATGGCCTCCACGAAGCCTCAGCTTCACGTACAGAAACCCCTGTACCAGACAGACGCAGGTTCTTCATCCAACCTCCTTTCGCCAGCGTCGTCGCGTCCCTCAAGTCCAAGGGCGAGCCCATTATCGCCAGGATTCGCGCCTTCCCTGCGCTCTGTTGCCAGCACCTCATCTATTGTGAGTACATACTATGCGCTGTCATTACCAAGACGAAACTAAGTTTAAAGTAGAACGATTCTCGTTATGCGTCGGTTGGAGACGGTCGGAGTAGTATAATCCCACCCTCAATATCCGACAAGGTGAGGGACCACCAGATTCGACCATCTGAGTATGCACACTACTAATGCTTCATGCGTTCAGTTCGCGATGTCTCCAGACCCTGCCTCCTGGGGAGGAGGTCTCACCGTAGATTATCGTGAGCCTGATGACTATCTTCATACCCCCGACCCAAGAAGGGACCGTAAGAGTGACATGGGTGGGACAATCTTCACTTGGAGAGGGATTTCGAATCTGGGCTGTCTTGCGATTCTTCTATTGTCAATGGGAACACTTTTGTAAGCGTTTTGCCAAGTATCTCGATTAATCCCGTTGCTCATCTTGACAACAGTGCCGGATACCCACTGATCAGCCACTTCACCAAGAAGCCCATCTCCACCAATGGTGGATTCAATCTTGGTGGTACAAATGCCACAGGACAAGTGAGCTTTCAACCGTTCTAAGTTGGTGACCTTGACTGAGGCATTGCATCAGGTTCCATCTATGTCTGGGAACTGGGGTCTCATTGATCTAGATACACCCCAAGACGTCTACACGAAAGCCGACTATTATACGGGAAAGAACTGGCAACTCATCTTCAGTGACGAGTTCAACGTTGATGGTCGTACCTTTTATCCTGGCGACGATCCCTATTGGGAAGCTGTGGATCTGCATTACTGGGGTACAAACAACATGGAGTGGTATGACCCAGCTGCCATCACCACGAAGAATGGCTCTCTTGTGATTACTTTGTCCAAGAAAGCGAACCACGAGCTTGATTACCAAGGTGGTATGATGTCGACCTGGAACAAGTTCTGCTTCACTGGTGGTCTTATCGAGGCCGCCGTCGTGCTTCCGGGGGCTAACAACGTCGTTGGATTGTGGCCTGCCATCTGGACAATGGGTAACCTGGGCCGCGCAGGGTATGGTGCTAGTCTCGATGGAATGGTGCGTCATGTTCTACGACGTCCCGCAAAGCAGTCAATTGATTCAAGTCGTAGTGGCCATACACATATGACTCGTGCGACGTCGGCACAGTTGCAAACCAGACTCTCAACGGCCTTCCACTTGCTGCAACGGAGAATGGTGACGCCTCCAATGGCGGCGTATTATCGTATCTTCCAGGCCAGCGTCTCTCCCGGTGCACATGTCCTGGTGAATCCCACCCTGGGCCCATGCATTCCGATGGTACATATGTCGGGCGTGCAGCACCAGAAATCGATATCTTCGAAGCTCAGGTTTGGTCAAGTTATCTGACTACCTCCTCTCGATACTAACGTTATCCTTAATTCAAGATTACTGGTGAACCCCTCAGCGGCCAAGTCTCCCAATCCTCACAATGGGCGGTATGGCTCTGATCGATATCTTTCTGCCTATGTCTCACAATCCATATGCAGCCGTTCAACGCTGCCTACCAGTGGTTCAACACTACCGATAACTTGATCATTCCAAATGCCACTTTGAGCTACCTCAACCCATATATGGGTGGCGTGTATCAGCAGGCTACTTCTGTTGTCACCGAAACAAGTATGTATACTGTCACCAGATTATGCTGAGGGGGCATCGATCTGAACGCATCTGTCATCAGACCAACACGCTTACGAGCTTACTGGAGATATCTTCTCTGTGTATGGCGTTCAATATAAGCCCGGTTTTGACGACGCCGTGAGTCAGCCTTCGGATACATTGGCTCAGGACTACACAATCTGATTATTCCGATTTGCTTCAGTACATCTCATGGGTCACCGATGGCAAATTGGTTTGGACGATGCATCAAGCTGGTATGAATGCTGATTCACGGGTTGAGATTGGACCCAGACCTATTCCTCAAGAACCTATGGTTAGTAATCACGTACAATATGCGTTCTTCGTTGGGCTAAATAAGAGTTTCAGTACATCATTGCCAACTTGGGAATGTCACATAATTTCGGCTATGTCGACGTCGAACATTTGACGTTCCCCACCGCAATGAAAGTCGACTACATCCGTGTCTACCAAGACCCGGATCTTATCAACATCGGCTGTGACCCCTCGGACTTCCCTACCAAGGCCTACATCGAACAGTACGTGCTCACCATAGACTTGATCTTGTACATATTCTGATACTTTGGCCGGTATTATAGATACATCGAAGCATATACCAACCCGAACTTAACCACTTGGACCGACGACTTCAAACAACCCTTCCCTAAGAATAGCTTCTTGGGTGAATGCTGATCATCAACCGACATATTTTTCGTCTCGTCATCTTTCTTTCCATTGCATTGTCTTTTTCGGTCTTCCAATACCCCGCACTCACATACCTCCGGCTTTTTCATCACACGCATTTATTCATGCATTCGCATCGCATTGCTTTCGATATTGTAAATCTGGATCATTTCAACATAGAGGACCATCTTGAAGCATTTCGCTTAAGTTTATAGTTTACCATCCATTGTCGGTTTCCGTTAACGGCTCCGTGAGGCAAAAATTTTAATGAGGTTGATAGTTGCAAATGATCATCTCGGTGTTCTGAACGACTCGTGCTGTTTGTGACGCCGGTCTGGTCGTATATTTCGTTGAGTTTACTCGAGTACCGTGCTAACCTTATTCCAGCTTATTCCTCGACACAGTGAGCACCCATATTGAGGTGCGGGAGGATCTCATCAATGTCATCATTCTGCAAAACCCAATCTAGCATCAATCATACAACGGCGTCAGATTGTAAATTCGAGATCAACGCCTCGTTGCGAATGTGTGTAGTACCGTACTGAAGGTGGACGACGACGTTGACGCTACAGAACCTTGATCCCAAACTCGGAGCGATCACTTTGAACTTCGTCACAATACCCAATATTAGGAGCCCCTTCCCGCACGAAGCAGCGACCATCGTTCATTCGTTCCACCACGTTTTCGGATGTCGACGAATAACGACCCAACCTCCGTCTTAGCTCAAGCTCTGGCTGCTCAAGCCCAAGCCCAAGCCCAGCAAGCCTTCATTCTCGGTCAAACAGCGCTCACGAATGGTATACCACAAAACCCTCTGTTGGGACTTCAACAAAATGGCATCTCCTCGGCGCAGCTCCTTTCAGCCTTGACCCCGAGNTTNAACAAGGTCCGAACATTGCAAGTGCAANNGNCAATGGGACAAATCATGACCGATGCCTTCAAAATGCTCGTCCCTGTTGGATCTTCACCAAATGATGAGGAGTTACTTGTACAAGCATTGGCCGAGAGCGAGGGGAAGGGACAGACATATCGGGTGGCCCTCGATGCATTACATGGGGTGAGTTCAACTGTCTTTCGCAAGGACATCAATCCCCTCATGATGGCGTAGGTCAATAATCATGCTGCGAATCTATGGAAGGATTACTTCCTCGAAAATCACTCAAGAATTGAATCCATGGTCCAAAACCGCAAGCTCGGACGGCCGATCAACGGCGTCAAGAAGCCCTCCTTCCGGTTGAACGCAAGTATCTAACGAATCCTCAATCCCAAAGCCATGCTACTTCATCTCGAATTGACAGTGGAAGCAAGAGTCGCGAGATTTCTCACCAGACATCTGCCTCCCCCCTTGCGAGTTCTTCGACCAAAACCAAGAAATATTCTACTGAACGAGAGTCCCCCCGGCGTGGGAGGAGTCCAAGCAGGGATCCTTCATCGCAACCCCCTTCACGTTCACCAACACCTCCAACCGATGTGGTCCTCAGACGGGATGGCCGCTACCAATATACCGAGGAGGAGAATGAATATTTTCTGCGTTACATCAAATTCAGGTTGCAACAAGATCCAAATTCGAAGAAGGCTGATATTTGTGAGGGGCTCTACCAGAAAGTATGTTACAATCGGTATCTTATGATCTACACCGAGACTTATTCCCTCATCAGATGCCCCACCATAGTGCTGTCTCATGGCAGTCACATTGGGGTCAAATACGTGATCGAGTCGACGAGTACTGCGGGGCCGATGCCTTTGACCATGTAAGACGTCGGCCGCGTGGATGGAAATACGTTCCCGCAAACGACTCCTCAGACTCTGAACACGACTCGAGTGATCAGGATGTCTCCGACGACGGTGAAGAGGATACAGACTCGGACGATGATATACAGAATATGTCAGGGGCTGGGGGACCCATGACGGATGCCGATAAGCGTGTTATGGCAAGATATGTTGCATCGTTCACAGATTGGGACTCATTGACAAACCGAGATAAATGGGGGGCATTTGAACAAATGGTGAGTGTTGTGCCTGATTCAGTGGGACATCGTGGTGAAGGCTACTTCTAGTATCCCCAGCGAAATCACAAGGCGTGGGCGGAAGTGTTTCGAATACGACAAAACGGTGTGTTGATACTTCGCTCGGTCCATTACGTTTGATATTGATTTTTGTTTACGTCCAGAAATAAGTAAATTGATTCAGAAATATACGAGACGAAAGGAAAAGGTTCGCAAACAGGTTGGCAGACCGACGTGGGCGAAAAACAATGGTTCGTCAAAGCGACCGCGCTCAGAATCGAGCGAGATGGAACCAAGTAATCTGAAACGGGCAAAGGATGGGGCTGGTCGCTAGAAGATTGGTTTGACAACATGAGCTCATCGTGATGTGCGACCAGACAGCGTGCTTGGGCGTGTATAATGACACCTGATTGTAGCCTGATTCTGACGATATCCCTTTTACTTTCTTTGGTGGTTTTTACTTGCTCTGGTTGTATCTCATGAGATAATTAGTAGGATTTCTTGTAGCATCTTGTCAAGGATATATAGAAAGAAAGATTGTGCAAGCGACTCGCGCAGTCCAGCCACCGGCAGTCGCACGTGTAGAAGCGATCGATTGCAGTAGCGACGGAATATATAGCACATCTACCCTCAACCACCTCTCCCGAGACCTTCCCCTTGACACGATCCACAGCACATCACCAATAAACCTTAAGAGATATGGATGAAGAATACGACGTAAGCCTGTTTCAATATCCAAGAACATCCTCGATAACAGCAGGTCTATCTAGGTTGTTGTCCTCGGTACAGGTCTTACCGAATGTATCCTCTCTGGGCTTCTCTCCGTCGAGGGGAAGAAAGTGTTGCACATGGATAGGAATGATTACTATGGTGGTGACAGTGCCAGTTTGAATCTCACTCAAGTGCGTCTCTCGTTTAGTTTGGATATCTGCGGATACACACCGACATCTTGGCGCTCCTCAGCTTTACCGCAAATTCAAACCAGATCAAGCACCCCCTTCAGAACTTGGTCGTGATCGTGATTACGCTGTCGATCTTATCCCCAAGTTCATCATCGCATCGGGAGAGCTCACGAAGATCCTCGTACACACGGATGTGACCCGATACCTCGAGTTCAAGCAGATCGCGGGCAGTTTCGTTTATCGAGATGGCAAAATCTCCAAGGTCCCTAGCACAGAGATGGAGGCCGTCAGGAGCCCTCTCATGGGCTTGTTCGAGAAACGGAGAGCGAAGAAGTTCTTTGAGTTCCTCCAAAACTGGAAGAACGAAGATCCTGCGACGCATCAAGGTCTGTTATATGATTGATTGTGCTATTTCTATCTAAACCCTTACATACCTCGCATCATAGGCATTGATCTCGATAGGGACACAATGAAGACCGTTTATGAGAAATTCGGTCTTGAGCCGGGAACTCAGGATTTCATCGGACATGCCATGGCCCTCTATCTCGATGACGAGTAAGTCTCCGAGCTGCGATTGCCTCTTTCAATTTGGTAACAGTTGGTCTTTAGCTACAAGACCAAGGCAGCTCGGGAGGCATATGAGCGAATCGTCCTCTACACCTCTTCAATGGCTCGGTATGGAAAGAGCCCGTACATTTACCCCCTTTACGGTCTCGGTGAACTACCGCAATCCTTTGCCCGTCTCAGCGCCATCTACGGTGGAACCTACATGCTCGACAAGCAGGTTGATGAGATTGTCACCGACGGTGATGGCAAGTTCGTTGGAGTTAGGTGTGGTGATGAAACCGTGAAGGCGAAGCAGGTCATTGGCGACCCCAGTTACTTCGGTGCTGGAAAGTCTTCTGAGGGTGGCAAAGTCCGAGTCATCGAAGAGGGCAAGGTTGTCCGCGCCATTTGCATCCTCAAGCACCCCATCCCGCAGACCGAGGATTCCGACAGTGCTCAGATCATTATCCCCCAGAACCAAGTTGGACGCCGCAATGGTGAGCGCGCACGGAGGGAATGCTCGATTAACTTACTGATAAAGATACTCCTCAGATATCTACATTGCAATAGTCTCTGCGACCCATAATGTTTGCGCCAAGGATATCTATGTTGCGATTGTCAGCACCATTGTCGAGACTGACAGGCCAGAGCAAGAGATCCTTCCAGGTCTCCAGCTTCTCGGCCCCATTTACGAGAAGTAAGCACTGACACATCGATGCGTGCACACCCACTAAGTTGTCCCTTTCAGATTCGTTTCTGTTTCATCACTCTATACCCCAACCGATTCCGGAACATCGGACAATATCTTCATTACTCGTTCATACGACGCAACATCCCACTTCGAGACTGTCGTTGAGGACGTTCATGACGTGTGGAAGAGGGTTGTTGGCAAGGATCTCGTTCTCAAGAAACGTGAGGTAGAAGTTGAGGCATAGATACATACACCTTGAGTCTTGGTTCGATCCTGCATCGACATTTACGCCCTTGATCAAGAAAATCATGACCTGTAAACATATATACGAGCGGATATCTCTTTCGTAATCCTGCGTTCCTTGCGTACTGCGTGTCTGAGGTAGCCTCATCCTGCGAACACATTTTTCTGGTCCGAGACGCAACATGAATCATTCAACAAATAATCTAAGGAGCATATATGCATATGATGAAATAAATTAGAAGAATGCGCCCATATCGAACTCTGGGACATTGATATCCTGTTTCGCAGACTTGAATAGACTACCAATTCCAACCTTTCGAGCAATCAAATCACCCTCTCCATTGATTTTCTCGACTGAATCTGGAATAATGGGGGTCCCGTTTGCAACAGGGAGCTTGGGAGAAGCAGGTCGCGTGGGTGGCTCCGAGACGATTTCCATGTCAATCATAATTGAAGCTCTCCTGCGGAGCGCGGGCTCCAGGGCAAACCGAGTCGTAATGGGACTTGGAGGCTGGAATATCGGACTTGTTACGTCTCGAGGAGCGACCGAAGGTCTCTGGAACGACCACGTTCGTACAAGATCCAATGCCAATGCGTGACAGCCTGAGAGCATCCACCCAGCGTTCAGTCTATTTTCACAGGAAAACACACAATTTCGACTTACCCATCCTACAAAACACCCGAGACATCTGTAAAACAAAATTGAACTCCGTTCGGCCCGAGATCTCGCTCGTCCCTTTCGCCGTCTGCAGAGTTTTAGACTTGAGCTCTGAGAACAGGAGTGCCAAACTTGGGTCATCGTAATGGGGTTCGCCAATTTCGGTGATGGATACTCCCCACACTTTTGCCATATCTTGAAGTGGAGTCTGAATAACGGAACCGAAAAGCAAATGAGATAAAAAGGTACGAGTAACCATCGTAGTAGATGGGATACCCACAACGAGGATACGGACGGCCAAATCTCGTCTGTTTAACAACCAGAATGCCCAACTAGCTAACCATCTGTTGCCTTCTTTGAAGGCAATGGGAATTACAGTCGAGGTCAAAATCTCTTTGAACACCGGACCCTCCTCATCTTGCTCAACTACCCGCGCCAACGCGATAGCCAACTGGAAATCCTGGAGGTTCTTCAAACAGACATTGACCGCGTCTTTCAGACTACCTCCTAGCAGGAAGAATGCTGCAGCGTAATCTGCGATGGTGATGTTGAGCCAAGGGCCTTTACCAGGAAGTAAATATCTTACCGAATCGTCGTTTGCTGAGCAGCGCAAATGCATTCTTAAGAGCAGCCGTACGCCAACGTGGTTGTGAGAAATCATTATTCAAGAACTTCAGCATAAGGCCCTGTTCCTTGTGCCAGGCTGCTTGGCGCCACAATCCATGGACAAGCTTCACTTTGCCAAGGGCGAAGTAAAAGAGACTACACTTCGTAGGATCGCGGTTTTCGCCCTCAAGGAACTGGTTGCGTGCAATGACTTCCATATGTGCTTTCTGAAGTAGGTTCAATGATAAGTGAGATCGGACCTTGGAGATGGACTAACCATAGTCTCTGCAGAACGGAGCCACAGGAATACTCCTAGAGCTCGTGCGTCTGGCCAACACATCTTTCCGTTATCACAGGACGCTACAGAGGCAGAGAGCAACAGATCCTGACATTCACTATGGAATGCCCAGACCATGTCCCTATACCGAAGACGTTCTCGCCGTTCAACCGGTTGCACCGACAGCGTCCGACCAGACGCAGGAGTGTTCGGTATTGACAAACGACGGTTGTAGATGTAGAACACTCGCATGGTGGTGAGATATCGGAGGCCATTTGAATCCAACGCGCGTCTTTGAACCTCGACCTATGGGCAGTGAGTTTTGATTTTCACAGCATCGACGAATTGCTTACCGCCAGTGTTGCTTGTATTAACACCACAAGCGATTGGTGCTCGTTCGGTGTGAGGTTTGGAAGTTGCTCCTCCTCCAATTGGCTGACGAGTCGATTCACCAAAGACGGAGAAAACTGATCTTCCTCTTCTCTGCAATACTGTCAGCATACGATCATGTAGGACTGACGCGACGCACTCTTCCTCTGTTTCTGGCACGCTGAACAACAACGAATACTGTGGTTTCTGGCGCAAATGGTTCTGTTGCTAATGAACCATATGAGAGGGATGATACTGGAGCGCCAGAGCAGCTTACTAATTTGACCGTATGATCCTTCTTCAGGAAGTCGCCGAACGGAACAGGTTCATACTGATATACATCGTTCTCCTCTAAGCATCTAGCCAAGTTAACAATGATAGCCTTAACGAGCTCGATTTTTCCTGTGAACTGAATTCAGAGACAGGTTTGGACGACGAGAATTGCTGTACTGACCCCAGAGAAGGCATTGTAGAAGCATCTGAGGATGATAGTCTACCAGCGGCCCATTATTTCGGGCGACATACTCGAACAGACTTTCGGGAGGGGAACTTCCATCTTGTGGCCGTTCGGGTTGACCGAACAGACACATGAGATGACCCGCACCCACAAGTAGAGATCCTCGTCTTAACCAAGTAGAATCGCTGATTGTATGTGGTATGATGCTGCAGCGTACATGGTGAGATCAGCAGAAACCAAGCGAAGAAAGTAATTGAACGAACTTCGCGAGGTCCATACTCCAACACATCCCCCATGCCGGCGATTCGTCGAAATATGTCATCCGTTGCTGGCAAATGAGATCAACACGATGCGCAAACCCGACAGCCAAGATCGATTGATTGTCCGGGGTCGCAGACCAATCCAAGTCATGAATCTGATCCGAAGGACTAAGGGCATATAATCAGTAAGAAAGGGTGAACGCGGAGAAGGGTGGTACCACACACCCGTAGACTCTCTGGTACTCCAACCCTGAAGCGAACTCGGACTCTTGTGAGTCCCATATCGTAAGCTCCTCTCCATCAGGGCCCGGTACCACTAGGACGAACATTCAGAATATTTGAAGGGCCGAAGAGTTTGGAACACACCGAGGACAGACTTCTTGGCGGAACTACACCTGGCCATGCTGAACCCTTTCTTCAAGGTTCGAGCAGTCCCCGTACATTTCCACTCTGTAGTTGTCGGGCCTTCTATCGGGATCCAAAATGCAAGTTCACCGTCTTCGGATACGCTCAAGAGGACATCATGACCATTGCCCCTACCCCGATGGGTGTTCGGGCCGGACCACGCCATCGGGTCAACGGGTAGTACCAATTTGGGGGTAGAAGCCAGAGGAAGAGAACTGAAAGGCCGAAGCGCGAGAGAGGGCGAAACTCCTGGTATTCTTGGAAGGAGAATGTCGAGAATTGCAACACTCTGGGAGTCGGTAATACCGACAAGGGTCTCCTTCGCTGAATGGTGACCGGATTCGTTCGGTAAGGGGAACAAAGAGACAACCGATGGGATGGAAAGGGTTGACGGAGGTGAAGTATGGAGAGTCAGCACTTGTGTCGATGAGGAATACGTCAAGAATATTTCTCCTGCAACTTCCTTGAATACAAGTAAACTCGAAGATAGGTAAAATACGCACCACGACCCAAGACGACCAATTGGTCAACAGTCCTTCCATCCTCTCCGATATTCCATCTTCCCTTACTAATCAGTTTCGATCCAGAGGAATTGACTCTCCAGGTTTCCCCAGCTCCGTCCATCCTAATGGTTCCAATGCCTTCCCCATCTGGAGTCCTCTCGAACCTGATGATCTGTCGCTTCTCAACCCCAAGTTTAGAATCGGTGAGGTTGGGAAGTTCCTCTCCTCGGGTGAGCAGCCGGAGTCCGTCCTTCTGAGTATCAAAAAAGGATAGTGGTGAGAGAATGTAAACCATTATGGGCGGGGAGATGATAAGTAACAGGGTATCCGGAGCGGAGGGATTCGGGAGAACGTAGAGATGATCAGGAGTGAATGGAAGGGTGGATGGAGGTGATTGCAATAATGTGAACTGCTTGAGGAGAGTTGGGGGTCTGCGGTCTATGTTCTGAATCCAGAGACTTGATGAGTCAACTTGTGCAGAAGGGCTTCTGGATGACTCACAGCTACGGCTTGGAGAACAATGGAACCATCATTGAGAACGCGAAGGAAGAGATCCCATCCTTCATCTCTGATTTCTCGTACCCTGCGATGTCGTGTATCATCGTCACCAGTTGTCACCCCATCCATTACTTTGGTGAGAACTTTGGAGACGACCTCCCGATCGAGCCAGAAGACGCGGGAAGACGTAGTTTGACATGCCACAGAAAACGGAAGAGCAGTGTACACGTCAAGCGAAGCGTGCAACTGAACGTGCTGTGGTGAATCTATCACTGGCAAGAATACACGGAGAGTTGCATCGGAGGTGACCGTGTACAGGACAGAATCATCCCTTATTCTGACGTATCAGTGACTGTAAAATTCACAGACACAGTGAAAGAGAGACCAACCGACTTGTTGCTTGTGACATTCTCCAGTTCATATCGGTCACTGGCCGAGGGTGCGGGATTGACTGAGTTGCTCTTCCCGATGTAGTCAGGTACACCCTGACCGTATTGTCTCTCTGGTTGGGTGTAAATTGAGTGGAAATTTGGTAGCATCGAGATTACACCCACTGATGACGTGCTCGCCATGTACATCAATGAAGGGGAAAAACGGACGCGTGATAATTGACCTATTCTATTTTCACATTTGACAAGCTGGCACCCTCAAAATATCGAGAAAGACTCACGGGAGAGTCCATTTAATAGACCAGGTGGGAAGGTCGTTCTCGAGAATCAAGGTGTACACAGAGAGACTAGAAAGCGTGGCAACAGCAAGGAGACCTGGTGGAGTTAGCGGAATACAGACGGATGAAAGAGGGGGATTGTACCAGATTTGCAGTCCACAGCAGTGACATGGTGGCCATCCGGAAGGGTGAGAGAAGAATGGACACGCCAAGTATCACTTTGGATGCCAGACATGGCCCATGTTGCGATACGAGAGCCTAGGGAAGCTACGATCTGATTGCAAGAAATGTGGATCACATACGGGACACATCGCTGGTAGAAGGACACACCAGTTTCATGTTGGGGTCCATGGAAAGACGGCTAATTGGGTCCCTTGAATGGAGAGCCCCAGGGAACGCCTCCCAGAAGGCGAGAGCACGGATGAATTTAAGGGTTCGGGCATTGAGAAGTATGATGGAGTCGGCGGAGGGATACAGCTAGGTACGATGTTGGTTCAGACATTACATGCTGGCACTGGAGATCTCACCAGCAGGGTTTCCTTTCGAAGTACGAGATGCTGCAGTCCAACTGTCGGACAACCAGTGTAAACGCGGAGAAGATCAAGCATGTTTGGCCACCTCGCCACGACTTGGAGCGGTGTGCTTTCAAATACCAAGTCCGAGCATATGTGGATGTGTGAAAGTTTGTTCTCTGTGAGCAAGTGGGACTTCTGGGTGCCTTACGGGGAGGAGATAGCGGGAGGAATGAAAGCCGAATGAAAGTGGAGATTTGCGGTAAAGTGCCAATGGACTGTGGCTGAGGGCGTATTTGGCAGGGGCGTTACCATATGTGGATTGTGTCATGTGACTTGCTTGGATTACATCATCCACGTGTTCTGGGAGGATTTGGGGCAGCAAGGGAGAGTCAACTCGGAGAACTCATCGAGGGAAATAATAACACTCGCATCGCCCTACAGCCGCAGCTCGACCTGCCTCTCGTCTAATTGCTGCGTTTCCTCCGCGCACGCCTCTCCCTCTTCTCCGCATCCCGCTTTCTTTCTTTCCTCAAGACCCCCTCGTCCACTTTCTGTGCCGTTCGTAACCCCACCAATGATCGTCAGGCACTGGATACCACTTTCGCTACTCGCAGTAGTACCCCAGGTCTTCGCCGCACAGGTACCCTTCCAACAACAGAATGTCTCTACGCTCTCAAGGAATCTAATTGACGTCCTAAATTCCGACGAAGATTATACCTCTCTGCTTCGCCTCCTCCAGAAAGCGAGGCTCATTCCGACGCTCAATAGGCTAGACGGAAGCACTTTCTTTGCACCGACAAACGAGGCTATTAAACGCCATTCGTCGTCTAATAGCCTGTGGAGCGCAGCTCTTTCAGACGACCCGTTGCTCGCTCGCGACAATATCCAAGAGCAACTCCGCCAGGAATTGTTCTACCACCTCTTGAACTATACCATCCCCGATTTCAAGGATGACCAGGCGCTGAAAGTGCACAAGACCCTTCATTTTCCGCGGACACCGGTCGAGCCGCCTTCCAAGGATCCACCGCCCTACCCACCGTGGTTCCCAATCCCAGGTGGCACCCTCGGAGGACAGCCCCAAAGGCTACGGGTCTTGTCCAGGGAATCCACACCATACGTCGGCGTCGATGGGTTTGGAAATGGAGGGGCGCAGGTGATCAAACCAGTAGAGCAAGCGTCAAACGGCGTCCTCTTTGGTATCGACCAAGTCCTCAGTGTGCCACCAGATCTCGGTATGGTCAAAGCATTTCCTTTTTCATTGCAGTACTCATCCATGTATAGCTACCGTCATTTCTCAGCATCCTGCTCTTCAATATCTTACAAAGATCCTTAGTCCCGACGTTATTGCATTCCTCAATTCTACCGCGGAGCTCACTTTGTTCCTTCCCGTTGACTCCGCGTGGGAGGCGCTCCCCCATTACGAGCGACTATACCTCGAAAGTTCGTTCGGTACAGATGATCTCACACGGATTGTCAACATGCACGCAGTCGCTATGAAGGACGTCAAGTACTCTGACTCATTCAAGCGCGGTGTGAACCGTAGGTCACGTTATGTCGTATTTTCTCTTTCGCATCCTCATTTTCGCCTTCTAGTGACTACCATCGATGGACCAAAACTCGAAGTATCTGTTTCCGAAAACAAGACGACGGTTTCAGACGCCAAACTCATTGAACCTGACATCTACGCTGCCAACGGGGTTATCCACACTGTCGACTCCTTGCTTGTTCCTCCCGGATCCCTTCAGCTGACTCCGGAGAAGTATCTCCTCGTGTTGAACTGCACAACTTTCGTGTCCCTCATTCACTCTGTCAACCTCACGCATCTCATCAACGACACCGAAGCGAAATGGACGATTCTTGCCCCCCGGGATGACGTCATTGACATTGCTGGAGGTAGCGATCTACCAGAAAGAGGATCGGAAGAGTTAAAGAGACTCCTACAATACCATTTTATCCCCGGCAGACAACCACCGAAGAAGCTCAAAGATGGGATGCTTTTGGAAACTGCCTTGGAGGAACCTGGTTTGGCAAACAAGAGTCAGGTTCTCGGAGTTGAAGTCAGCCCACAACTCAAGGGTGATGATGAACCGGCAATCCGCTTTGGCGGAGCGGGGGTTATAGGCGAGAAGGGTAAGTCCGACTCACTTTCTTTTATGGGTGAACTCCTTCACTGATTTGCTCGATCAGTGGAGATCGACAATACATTGATTTACTTTGTATCCCACACTTTGACACCTCCCGCGGACGTGTTGCAGACAGCGTTACTGTCCCTTCATCTATCCACCTTCCTCGCGGCTGTCTTCTCCACGGGTCTTGCCGATTCTCTCAAGGTTCATCCCCGAACTACGCTTCTGATCCCACACAATGTGGCCTTCGAACGACTAGGCATGCTCGTGAGCTCGCATCTTCTCGCCGCCTCGTCGAAACCAGACCTCCAGCGAGTCGTCTTACACCATGCCCTTGATGGCGTGGAGTATGCTCCGAGTCTCCATAATGGGTCACAACGCACATTCAGCACTCTTGAAGGTTCTGACGTGCAGTTGGAACGCGTTCGCCCCAATAACGGTACATTACGCCTCACCTCGAGCGGAGGTTGGGCGGATATGCACTCGCTGTTGTTCACGAACAATACGTTAACCGAGACGGGTGTCATTCATGAAGTGTCGGACATAATGATTCCTCGGTCGGTTGATATCACCGTCGGGAAGCTTGTTCGAGCTGCGAAGGCGACTACCATGGCGACTATGGTGGTGAAAGCTGGATTGGATTGGGTCTTGAATGGAACAGCGCCGCCGGAAGGATCACCTTGGGCAGATATGGGATTGAGTGGTTCTGGGTGGACTCTTCTGTGTCCGAACGATGATGCTTTCAAAGCTATCAACCTTACGAAGCTTTACGAGGACCCCGATGCGTTGCAGTCTATCGTGGCCCAGCATCTCATCCCAGTTCAACCCCCTGCGAAAGGTCTTCCATCCGGCTTCGACATCTTTGATAATGTAATCCATAACCGACCGCTTGTGTTGGATGACGATACGACGTATACTACACTTTGGTCATCCTTCGAGTCAGCTGTGTCGGGAGATATTGTGTTTCGGAAAGTAGAAGGAAGTGATGATACTGTGGTTGGGATCAAGGGTGCCCGAGGAAAGGATGGGAAGGAAGATTGGGCTCGTGTGATCTCCTGGGGACGGTCGACGTCTGGTGGTGGGACTGGAGGTGTGATCCAGATCGACTCTTTGCTTGTACCGTATTCTCCGACTGCTTGGAGCCAGTACGGACTACCTGTGGGTGTGGGTGCTTTTGGAGTTGCGTTGATTGGGTTGTTCTTCTATGGAGTGCGGATCGTTTGGATTAGGGATACAACGGAGGCGACGTATGAACCTGTTGGTGGGTTTGGACAAGAGGATGACGAGTGTTGATATCGATACACGCTGGAATGCTCGAATGCTCATGGGATGGATAAATTTTTGGGTGTTTATAGACTTGCCAAACAATTCCTTTCCTTTTTCTTATGTAGACATAGAACTTATGTACGGCTAATATTCTGTTTTGTGTATTGCTACCAAACAATCCTAAGGGCTTTTTTGCATTTATTCCATCCGTGTGTGCCTTTGCTCACTTCTGATTCCTTATTACCCCCGCAAAGACTGAATCCAGACTGTTTATTGGAGTACACATTGATGTATAATGTTATTAGTGACGCACTCGCAGGATTCATAATAGCTGTCAGTTTAGAAGCAGTGCAAACGGTACCATCCAATTTCCGTTCCCCCACATTCCCGCCCATCGGATTGTACGGAGTGGAGTCCATGGAGGGCGGGGTGCCTTTTCCCCGCAATATAATCAGATAAGATCGTCTTTTTACCTCCTCGGGCATCCAAAATCACACGGTTTTGAGCTCAAAAAGAGCGAGTCCAACTGGCCAGTTGTCCGTTTGATGTGATCGGCCGAATATTTTTCGCTCAAAGCCCAGGTTCAAAGATTAATCGTGTTTTACATTTCAGCAGAACGAATAATTCGGTTTAGAACCTGCTTGTGCTTTTGGTTTCATCCGTTTTCTCTCTCCCCTTCCTCCCCCCTTGGACCTTGACTTTGACTCTTGACCTTTACTTCTACGATGGTGAGTTTGGGCGCAACGGTTAGTTTTGGATGGGCGGTACAATGTCTGATATGTTCCTGTTTACTTCTAGAGCGACGTATCTTCGGCTGAGGAGGCTACCGCTAAGCATGGCTCGTCGACCGCAGAGTCTATCAAGTCGTTCGTGTCTGGGGGTGTTGGAGGTATCGCGGCCGTCTTGGTCGGTGAGTAACTACTGTCCCTTCTTCCCGTAGGAGTTCCGACTCAATGGCGATTCTCTCATTCCATTAATAGGACACCCATTCGACTTGACGAAAACCCGGTTACAGACTGCTGCTCCGGGAACGTATACGGGGGCAATAGACGTGGTGAAACAGACAGTGGCACGGGATGGAGCTACGGGGTGAGTACATTCACATTGGGATTGATTCTTTTCCTCGATGTCGAAGATGTTGAGCGGTTTCCGGCCCGTGTTAGGTTGTACCGTGGTGTTGTGCCTCCGCTGTTGGGTGTCACCCCGATTTTCGCTGTGTCGTTCTGGGTATGCACTCTTTCTTTCTTTCTTTCCTTCTTCGTGTTCGGTGCTCCATGCATCATATGAACGATGCTGATGATGTCGTGTGGGTAGTCGTACGACATGGCGAAGCTTCTCATCTATAAAGTGACACCCAACCGGTCAAGTCAAGACCTATCAATCGCCGAATTCGCTGCTGCTGGTTTCTTGTCTGCGATTCCGACGACATTGGTGACAGCACCCGTTGAGCGCGCGAAGGTTCTCCTCCAAGTGAGCTTTCATTCATCCACCCTCCCTTTCCTTCCCTTCTCATTTCATTTCTCATGTCCACCAGGTTCAAGGACAAGGACAAGGTGGACCACAATATAACGGTGTCTTTGATGTCGTGAAACACCTATACAAAGAAGGCGGTGTTCGTAGTGTCTTCCGAGGGTCAACCGCCACTGTATTGCGAGACGGTCCAGGAAGCGCAGCGTACGTTCCATCTTTCCACCGGTCTCTCTTCATCCCGTCCTAAAAACACATTCACGCTCCAGATACTTCGCCGCCTATGAAGTCACCAAGAAACTTCTCACACCAGCCGGCGCCGATCCTTCCGAGCTCAACCTCGGCGCTGTCATCCTAGCAGGTGGAACGGCCGGTGTCGCCATGTGGTCAATAGCCATTCCTCCCGATGTAAGAGAATAAGCAAGTTTGACTATGGTGTTTATGGGATTAACGGTGTTTGTGATGACTTTTAGGTGTTGAAATCGAGGATCCAGTCCGCACCTTCGGGGACATACTCGGGGTTCCTGGATTGCGCGCGTAAGACGATTGCGGCTGATGGTGTTGCTGCTTTGTGGAAGGGGTTGGGCCCGGCGATGGCGAGGGTAAGTGCAATATCACGTTTTCGATGGCGGAAGTGTTCTTATCTAGGGTACAGGCTTTCCCGGCGAATGCGGCAACATTCGTAAGTTGATTCGCTTATCTATATGTTTCTGTGGTCCCTGACTTTGTTCGTCTGTCTCGTGTAGTTGGGAGTTGAGGCATCGAAGAAACTCTTCGAGAAGTATCTATAGTAGTTCGATTGTATACCATTGCAGTAGACGATTCATCATCTCCTTGGGGTTTATCATTTTGCACAAGGGTGTCGACCGAGTCGACGTGCTAGACCATTGAACAACCCTCCGTTGAATTTGTCGACGTTCTACAAAAAAACTCGAGGAAACATAACACCCGAGGCGACATAACGACGGAACGGCTCGAAAAGAGAGTCCTGTAAACGATAGCATGGTCCTTCCTGAACGCACGACACAACATTATCGAGAGTGAACAATGGCTACTAGTCCGACATTATCAGTATCCGAAAGTGTCAATAAAATGTCCCGAGAGTCCGTTTCTCAACCATCCTTCCCTGAAGGTCCTTGCATTCAATTACTCGTCACCATCAGTCTCAGCAGGGTCAGCGACGTCAGCGCTACTGGTGGAGGTACCGGTAATTGTGAAGTCATCCGAGACGTTGCCTGAATCGCCCGTCACTGATGGAAGAACAGCCTTGAGTTTGGAAGAATGGTGTAAATATGTGAGGGAGATACATACAGACGATGATGTACGACTCGCGGGTAGGTACATTAGGGACAGTGATATTGACCTGGAGGTCACCATACTTGAATCCCTTAGCGAGAGGATGCTCTATGTAATTAATGAGCGAGCAATTCACACAGACACCAACAATATATACATACGGATATCGAGGTTCTCAGAGTCGCGGTCAGCTTCCCAGAAACCAAGATAGATGGTTCCCGATGTGTTGTGAGCAGACTCTGGAATACCATCGAGGTTCCAAGCAACTGTTTGAATGGAGCCGGCGGGCCAAACGTCGCCCGCTGTGGGGCTTACGATCTCGGGGTTCCACACGTCCAACTTGGCTCGTTTCATAGGGACGGCATTGACCACTGAGAGAGCCGCAAGGAAGAGAGTAGAAAGGGTAGTGATATGGCTGAACATAGTGAAAGGTTTGAAGAACTTTTTGTGAGGGGTGCAAAGTGTGGAAGGAACACAGGCAGAAACGAATGGAGGTCGTAAGAGGGGGCTTTTTGTTCAATGCGTAATTGCGAACTCTCGGGCTTATAAAGAACCCTGGGACCGACTAAATTCCCCGGAGTGGATAATCGGTGGGCTTCTGCCCGGCAGCGAGGCAGAAGGTGGTGCATGAAGAGAAGCGTGATGTGGACAGCTTCTGGCGTTGTTGGACCATGAAACACATCGCGCTTTGTTGCGCTTTCATATGCTGATCATCCTACCCCTTGTCCAAACGGACCAATGGATTATACGGACAATAAATGCACAACCATGTAACCCGCAGGGTGTCACCCGTTAATTGACGTTAACAATCCTTGCACTGCCAAAGTAGATAGGCTCTTACCTGATGTCGGTTCTAGATCGACACCCCACTTCAAGTCATGGAAGCAGGATATATTGGCGCTTCATATGATCCGTACTGGCATAATACGATGGACTAAAACGATCTGTGTGCGAGATGGGAAAGAAGCCCTCAGGGTCCCCGTTACGGTAGACAAAATGCCTGACAACGGGCTGGTGCATGATGAACGTTGGACGAATGCAGGAATCTAGGGTTGACGTCGGAAATATCTGCTTGAACGTGTCAGTGTGCTCGGATGTGGATTAGAGGGTCCGCTGTTGTAATTGAGTCGTTGGATTGGACTGATCCACGCCAATGTCTGCCACAGTCGTATGCATGCGGCGCCAGATGGAGGTACCGTGGCAAACCGAACTGGGGCCTTCCTTCTTCCCGACCGCCGGTACGCGGCCCCGCTACTCCCGCCATCGAGCGAGCCTAATCGCATCCACTTTAAGATCTCCCTGGCCCTCGTCGACATAGTCAGTGCCTCCGGACGGGGATCTCAAGGTGTCCTGGCTACTCAGCGTACCGTCCTGTGCACCCCACTTCTCTCCCGCAGTGGAACCCGATCGCCTGATTATTTGCCGCGCATCATGCCCTGACAGCAATAAACGGAGTGGCAATTGTGAAGTGTGCATGTGAAGGCTTCAAAGGATTGAATACAAGGTGAAAGCATTCTTCACATTTGGGTATTCCCCTCATTGACAATCGCGTCATCTGTTTCACGCCATGCCATTTGATCATCTACGTTGGCTGTGACCATACGGGCTTCTCAATGCCGGTCCATTGCCAACTGTGAAGTCCCCCAAATAAACAGAAAACGTTGCCTTCAGCACCACAATCTGGAACGTCTCGACTCCGCCCTGAACGTCGTGCATTTCCGGGCTTCTAAAAAAAGACCCTTTCTGACAGTGCCATGCCTTCGGCATTGCTGTCTATAATCCGAGACCGTGAGCTACATTGCATCTCTTCGAAGTAAGCTTCGTGGCCCCATTTTTTTTTCACAACAACAGTAATATCGTGTTCACGCAGTGCCACAGACGAGGATAAACTGTTTTGAGCACGTTATCTGTTCTGGATACTTGCACTTCCTTTGAATATCGACCTCCATGACTGGGTATATCTTTACCGACATTGGGCGCCTATTTTCCTTTCCTATCACATCTGCCAGTGGTAATTTTGTCCCACAGGCCCCCTTCATTGAGGGATCCTTCGATGTTTACGATCGTGAGTCGCTTCTTCCATAGATCAGTATGCCAAAGCTCTGATCTGCTCTGAGCTGATACCTTTCTGGGGCCGGAACTGAATAACGGAGAAGGTTTTAGAACATTGGATTTAGGCGGGGTTCCTCTGATAGCCTCAAAAATTATGAGATACCTCGTTGTCGAAGTCATACGAGAGAGTTCCAGACATCCAGAGTCTTGTCTGGTGAAGTGTTTAATTGAGAGGATGCATCTCGATACGGCTCGTGTCCCTTTCCACTTGCGCCAACGGGACCCGGATGTTCATGAAATGCTCTACAACCTATGTCAAGATGTTGTACTTCCCTGATATCCAGAGCCTTTCAATTGGTGACCATGAAGTGCTTGCCATGGTGCGTCAGCTTTTGAAGAGACCCAATAACATTTGGAATACGAAATACGTCGGACCGACTTGGCCGCACTCCCACCCTCAAAATGACGGTCGTTCACACGTGGCTATCTTCAAGTTCAACCTCCACTACAACATCAACCTCCATGGATCCTGCCGGAGTACAACCCCAGATACCCTCTTGTTTCCAAATACATGAAATTGTGACCATCATCGCCGAAATATTGTTGGCGACGGGTCGTGATCTCATCAGGTACCATGCGGACGGTACGGCGGGACCCGTTGAATTCGACCAGCCGGATTATGCGTCAGTTGCGTTTTTTGCTCGAACCTGTCAAGCGACTGTCGGCCCCGGTCTGCGTGTGTTATGGAGCCATCAGGAAGGACTCGAACATCTCATCAAAACACTCCCGCGAGATGCTCGTGCATTCAAGTTTGTAGGTTTAGGTCGAGAAATTGCAAGTCCCTCTGCATTCGTACAGTCCTTATCTTTGATACTGATGCTTCTGTATTCATTAGTCCTTGACGCGGTATATATCCTGTTCTGAGTGGGAACGTTTCGACTATTATGCCTCTCTCATCCAGACGCTGTCTGTCAAATATGACGGTTGGAGTCTGCGGTGGGCACCCGAAGTCATAGCCGCACTTCATGTCCGTCAGACGTCCCTTCGACGAGACTTACTCCCTAATCTTAGAGAGGTCAAACTCAAGACGCTTGAGGGTGACGACCACCCATCCTATGCATTCTTTTTCCTTTCTCGTTTATTGGGATCGATTTCCATCACCGCTGGAAACGTTCCATCATACACGGCGTGGCTCAAATCGTTCATATCGTACCTTCCTTTATCATCACCCCACCTTGAATCAATCACGTTGAAATTGGAGTATCTGGAGAAAAACCCACTACCGCTCGAAATAGAGTCCGCCTCTAGTTGGAGTAATCTCTCCACCTTTAACTGCGAATACTCCGTCACCCTCTCGACTGCTCTCCAGTTGGTTCAGCTTCCAAAGCTCGGGGCGCTGTCGTTGGTTGTTCCCGCGGCGAACACAGATCCGGCTCCCTCACACCCCATTGCGCATACTGCACGGAACGTCAAGAGGCTTGGCATCTCGTCTCATATCCTCTTAGACCACTGTGTCTTTCCCTCCCTCGAAACCATCGAGATACGCCCGGGAAGTCAGAACGAGCTACGATCTTCCCTGGAGTCTATCCAGAAACGTTGCGATCTCGAGCTTTTGCATGGGGTCGAGATAATGTGCCCCGAAATGAAGGGCGACCCGACCAAGATTGACGATGTGAAAATATTGTTATCCTTCCGCCAGTTGGACAATATTAGCATTCGTATCGGAGGTTCCATTTTTGGGAACGAAACCTTGGAAAAAATGGCCATCGCGTGGCCCAAACTCAAAAGTTTCCGGTTGATACAACCGTTGACAGTTTGCTCCCCCACGCTCCCTGGACTTATCCCTCTAATACAACATTGCCCCGAGCTACGGTCGCTCGCAATTGATCTGGACGCCTGCGATTCACCTCTTCGCTTGGAAAGTACAGTTAAAGCCTGCTCAAACGTCCATATTACCATGCTGCATTTCGGTGTCTCTCCTGTGAGACATCTACCAGAAGTTGCTACGTTTCTCTTGGACCTGTTTCCCAATCTGACGAAAATAAAGACCAAATATAGTACGAAATATCTGTTCGAGTGGAGTCATGTCGAGGGTTGTATAAAGCGGAGGATTGCCAGAAAGGCAAAGATCTCAGGTAGTAGCGTCTCATAGGACAGCACTACACTTCGTCCTGTACCAACGCGTATCTCATTTTTACTGCAAAATGATATCAGAATCTATCTTTTGTTCACTGGTATTTCTTCAGAACCCTTGTTTGCAGGGGATGGTGAACCGAGAATGGTTTATGAAGCGTACTGGCTGCCGATTCTGGTCGCCCGAAATTCAAAATGATGTTTGAGCCATCGAAATCCAGATTTTAGAAACCCATCATGAGGCCTTAGAATTCCTATCCGTGTTTGTTTGGCTCAATCCATAGTGCTTGAGGACAACACCGAGTGTGCACACGTATGATCATCGGGTTATTTTGAGCCTCTACGATCCTTCCCCATCCATGGATATAGAATTGAATCAGAGAAACTACACTACAGAGATAGCGTAGAATGTCGGTCTCTATCATTTCTATCATTACGAGCGTTGGCCATCACCCGAAGTGACTTTGCCACCTGCTCCCATTTTGTCAAGTCCGGGGTTATCGCCCTGCGATGACCCACTGACACCACATAGTCCCACGAGGATGATAATTCGATTCTTTGTAGACCAGGGAATGTGTTTGAAAGGAAGGTAGTAACGCCTTCATGGGTACGGATAGGTGAGCTGGAATACAACCTCAGCTCCTGTAAACAGAAGTTCCGTGTGCCGCGGTAAGAACCACCAACATGCGGAGAAGGTGGATCCTGACCATCGAGTGAGATGGAAAGCGAGGTTAAATGCCGGCAATTGCTGGCCAGAGGAATCAAGCCCGCGAGCGTGAACATCGGAGAGCGATTTGGAGCTTCAATGTGAAGTTCTTGGAGTTGAGGCCACGCTTGCGACATCTCTTTCAAAAAGGTATCGTTGATATTGGCCTCGTATGAAATCAAGTTCAGGGAGAAATATGTCAAGGCTTGGAAACGGAGTAGTGCGAGTAGATCAGCCGTATCGATGGCGCCATCGGGGGGTAGATCACGAGGAGACACGTAAAATCTGAGAGACTTCAAAAGAGCGGGCCTGCAGTGTTCGACGAGGACACCAAGGAAAGCGAGAGACGTCGGGTTCTCGCAAAACATTGCAAACGATTTCAGAACTGGAAATCGACAGGCTTCGAGGAAACCAAGCGGAGAAATTTTGGAGGGGTACGAGATGCTAAGTTCCGATAGACTCTGGAATTCTACTGTGGGCGAGGTCGAGGAATTGAAGGCGCCACTCTCTTCAGATAGCGATTTGAGTGTAAGCAAGGACAACTTGGGCAATCGTGCTAGTTGAGCTAGATCCTTCATGTCCGTGGGACAATCAAAATCAAGAGACCGAAGATGAGCACAACGACAAATGGAGTCGATTGTATTTGGGAGGAGGTCTTCAGTGAGATTTTCTACGCTCAAAACTTCTAATTGCGGAGAGATTGTGGGGAGATAGGCCATGAAAGCGCATATCCAGTCCATCTCTACCCTTTTCACCCGAGAATAGTTCTGACTTATAACCATCTTCATGCACATCAGTGCAGGACCTAATACGATGGAAAGTGGGATCTGTGAAATCTCATTGAGAAAAAGAGCGTCTAGATGCACCACACGGACATTGGGGAGGAGGTTTCGGCGAAGAGAACTTAGGTGAAAGCCAAGTGCGGTCGAAAGAAGGGCCGACGAATGCAATTGTGGAGGCCTGTAGTACCAGATGTCTTGGACGAAATAGCATAATAGTCAAAACGCTCCCATTGGTCAGGGGTCGGTAGTTTTGTGAGGGACTGGGGCACGGCAATCAATTTCAACTTCTGGAGTCGAAGAGAAAGCGGCTCACGAAAGGCAGGTCCTCCCAATCATCCACTCCTAACTCTTGCTCATGGTACTGCCACGTCTGCGGAGGCAGCGTCTTAAAGAGATTGTCCAGGCCAGCCTGCTCTGACCACAGGACACGTAAACAATGAATGCCCAAGGAGGGCGTGGCAAGTACGGCCAAGAGCCAAAACATCAGCAGTGGAATATTGGTATCTCATATCGCTGCCGATATGGACATCGCGACAGCTTTCTGCAATCGATGTGATAACTTCAGGAACATAGAGGCAGCGATGCATAATCTGTGACAAAATATGTGAAATATTAGCTGATGGCGACGCTGTCAGAAAGCTTATTTCAATGCCCAAGAGGATATCGCTTACCAAACCGAACGTTCACGGACGGGATGGTTCGAAATTTGACCGTCGCTCTCCGCAAGCTTCGAGTTGAAAAGCCCAGGATAGGCGCCGTGGCGGAACTGGACTTTTAGCGCTGAGACCTTCTGAAATGGAAATGTGCCACATGGCCCTGGCATGGGGAACCACTGGCATGCTATTGGACTCATAAGTCATGATCATCGTTATTTTACAAACTTGAACTAGAAACGTGAAAAATGCGACCAGCAAACCTCGAGTCACGTCAAGTAGTTCAGATACTTGGCCGAATTCAAGAATGATACTTTTAAGGCAGGGACGCGCTAACTCCAACAAACCAGCCAACAAAATCAACCATGTATACTGTTCAAGACATTATGGACAAAAAAAGACAAGAAATCTGTTACCCCGCTGTGACACTCTTATCCTTTGGAGCCTTGGCTACCTCCCGAAGCGACTTTTCGACCTGCGACCACTTCGCCTTGTCCGGGTCTGACCATACCGATAAGGCGGGCAAGTATTGGATTGTGTGTAATCGAGGCAAGATATTCGAAAGAAAAGTAGAAACGCCTTCTTGGGAACCGATGGTAGATTGGCTCCACAAAGTTAGCATCTGAACATGGCAGTTCTGCGTGCCACTATGGGGGATATAACCATTCGGAGAAGGTGGATCACGGGCATCGAGTGAGATGGACAGGGAGGCCAACTGTGGGCAATGGTTGACCAGAGGAACCAACCCCTTGAGAGTGAACATAGGATCGTCACGTGTATCTTGTATTTCAAGTTTCTGGAGCTGAGGCCACGCCTGCGACATCTCCTTCAAAAATGTGTCGTTGATACTAACCCTCCCTGAACTCGACCACAGGGAGAAACGTGCTAAAGCCTGGAAGCGGAATAGAGGCCGCAGATCAGCCGGGCCGATGTCTGTGGGCTGCGCTCCGTCACCTACGCCAGGATGAAGGTGTTGAAGTTCGGGCGGTTTGACCGCCGAGCAAGCTTGGCGCGTATATGTCTCATTTCTTTTCTTTCTTCGTTCGGCCACTTTGTTCCTCTCGATTTATTCTTTTGTCTTTAAGACATCGATCATCTATTGTGCCCCGCAATACATAAACCATAGCGACTCTTCCACACACCTCAGTATCGTCTTCCGACGCGCATACTGAGGTGAGATTCCCGCCGTACTTCCTTATTTACCTTTTCTAACCTTCCGATTGTAGTACTCTATTGATTAGGTATATACTACATGAGTATCGTCTTCCGACGCGCATACTGAGTACTCTATTGATTAGTAATCGATTTATTTTACTCGCGTCTATTATCTCAACAGAAGGTGGAGAGACTTGAGACGACCAGGGGTACAGCGGTCATGGAGGATATCGAGGAAAGGGAATGGCATCATTTTGGTGCAAGATATCATAAACGTCTCGAGGACAGGAAAGTGACAATGTTGGAGAAAGCTACGCAAAGAATTCGAGAGGGGTTCCATGATGCGAAGTTCAGACAAGCTTTGGAATTCTCGTCGAGTAGAACGAGGAAAGGTCGAGGAGGCCGAATGGTGAATTGGCTCGGGATGCAGTTTGAGCGCCATCGATCTCAAGTTGGGCAGTCGCGCCAACTCCATTGCATCCTTGAAGGTCATGGGGGAATCATGATAAAGGGAACGAAGGTGAGCACATCGACAAATGGAGTCGATGGTATTCGGGATTAGGCTCTGCGTGTAGTGCTCTATGTTCAACTCCTCTAAATGAGGAGAAGTAGTCGGGAGGTATGCTGTCAGAGTGGATATCCAATCCCTCCCTGCCCCTTCTACCGCTTCGTCTTCATCATCTATATGAATATACATGACTCTGAGAGCAGAACCTAACAGATGAGAAAGCGGAATCTTGACCATTTCGTCAGGGGAAAGCCAGGCGAGATTGACCTTCTGCAGGTTGGGGAGGAGGTCACGATGGAGTGAATTTCGATGAACCCCCATTGCGATCAAAAGAAGGTCTGCTGAATGCAAATTCGGAGGCCTGGGGAAGTTGATGACTTGAATGAATGATGCATAATAGTCAAAACGCGCCCATTCGCTGGGTTCGGGCAACCTTCTTAGGAGCTGAGGTGAAGTATTAAATTTTTACTATGCTGCCCGAAGGGAAGTTGGCTTACGATAGGCAAATCTTCTCCATAAAGGGCTCCTTCCCTGTGGTACTGCCACGTCTGCGATGGCAGTGTCTTAATGAGATCATCCAACCCATCCATCTCTGACCACAGGACTCGCAAACAATGCCCAAGGAGGGCACGGCAAGTACATCCAAGGGCCAAAACGGCAGCTGGATCAGAACTCTGTCTCACATCTCCCATCGCGGAAATATATGCAGAATGGGGGTGGCAAATTTCTGCAATTGATGTGACAATCTCAGGGACCTGGAGGCAGCGGTGCATGTCTATTGCAATATGTGCGGGATCTAAGCTGATCCTGAACCCGTCAGAATTTTATCAGCATCCGAGCGAGTGACTACTGACAAGGATCAAGTCTTAAGACGGCCTAGCTTGCCCCGAATATCTTCGTGAAGACGATAGGTTTGAAGAAGGTTATGCAAGGGAGGTGTGCGATGTGCGTGTGGGACAACAACCGATTTGTAGCCAGTGGTGGGAGGTTGGAGATAGCCTTCGTGTGTGTGATGCCAACAAAGAAGGCTCTTAAATGTACGAAGCAGCGCCTGGGACACAACAACAACCAACGGCATAAGGTTCTGCGGCAAGTCCACAACTCGCTACTCAACCCGAAGAACGTCGAAAATGTGTAGTTTATTTGAACCTGAAAATTTTCCTTGAAAACAGTGTCTATATGATGTAAGGATACAAAAACCTCCACAAACGTACAACCAATGAAAATTGAATAAGCATTTCGTTTTTCTTCCCACCCATTCATTTTTGCCAACTCGAAGGAATCTTCGTTACCGCATTCGCCCAGACCGATAATCTCCCACGTTCCCACTGCTCAACATATGACAATCCAGCTCGTCCCCTCCGACTCTCTTCATTTTTAAGATGTACTTCAGCATCGCACCAGAACAGGACCCAGTCACCCATCCGCAAATGTCCAGTACTCCGCTCGAAATACCACTTATTGACGGGATTATTAGCACGACTCCTCCAAACGAGATCACGGCCTACGCCTTTCCCTTCTTTGCCTCCATTAGGGTTGGCAGCGAAAGGAAGACCTAGACCGTACGACTCGTCATGTAGCGCAACCCACAAAAAGTCCACGGTTCCATCGCCCTGATGACTTGGCAAAACTGCGAACTTGTCCAAGTACGAGATGGGTGCAATTGAGGAGAGGGATGGAACGTCAGAAGAACAGGGTTCGTTCGTGACGATGGCTGCACCCGCATAATCACCAGCCACGATGACAAAATCCAAACATTGGTCCAACCTATCCCAAAATGGTTTTTCATCAAGTGTCCGCATGAACGATTGCTCAAGCAGAGCTTTCATTTTTTGCTTGTCAATGTCTTCAGTTTTTCGGATGACTTGGATTGGAAGACCGCGACGTAAGAGCGTGGGTGTATGAGGCGTCAGCTTCCGGTTGCCCTGGAGAAGAGCATGCGGGAGGCTGGAACTGACAGCGGGTTTGTTCGTTATCAGATTAGCGATTAGTGAACTGGGGGATCGATGAGATACCATGACCGCTGAAGATGTAGATGGCATGTAGGCGAGGCATGTTCGGGCAAGGTTGAGATTGGAAAGGGCGGTCGGGTGCGATGAATCCCATCGAGGATCAAATGTATCATGGATATGATTATGTTCTTGCGTAAGATTGACAAGAAGATGAGGCATGCCCGACCGTGCGTACGAAGGGACACCACCCTCCTTATTGATGATCATAAGTCGCAAAGGTGTTAGATCGACTTCATCCATTGGATCCTCTGAGGCAGCTTCCGTCATACCACGAGCCAAGGCAGCAATGACATCGTTTGCATCAACGCGAACAGACCGGCAGAATGAATCTAGGGCCATGGGTGGGACGACGGGGATTTCACCCGCACGTAAGGAAGAACGGATGTGAACAAGGTCAGAGGGTGTCGTATGAGCTTCTGGAACGGTAAAATCTCGCGGTTCCGCTTGTTCGTCTTCTCCAGGCTTGGGACCTAGTCGGACGACGGCGCCGAGGACCGGGCGAGCTTTGGTCCCTTGGTTCTCGAGGGCACCGACGACACGCATGGTTTCTTCGATGATTGCAGCTCTTTCTCCCTCCTCACCCCTCTGAAGGGCATCGCTCTCGACTATGATGACAGAGAGCAGACCGAGCTTCTCGAGGTAGACCATGCCTCGGGCAATACTCTCAAGTTGCCGATCACTGAAAGGTCCCTGCACCTTCACGAGGGCAGTTCGTCTATAGATGGGATTGAGGATGGCATCAACAAGAGGGCTTTGTAGCGTAGTTTGGTCTGTGGTGAGTGTCGGTTGGATCTCGACGTCCGCGGTTGGGAGGGTTACGTTAGATGGCGCAGCGACTGTATCAAGGATTTTTGCTGGGGTTGTGGATTTGCGGGGTCCGGGAGACAGACGAAAATCCTTGCAGTACCCCTTGGTGTCTCGCTGAGAAGGATATGCTCGCAGTAGTGACAGAATGAAGTCCTGTGTTACGAATGTCAGCACACCCCCGCGAAGACGGACAATTGGTGTCTGACATTGTCAGCGAGGTCAACATCTTCAGGGACCTCGGGGACTACCGGCTGTTGGCGCAAGCTCCTGATGGTCTACGAAAAGACGTATGGTCAACAACCATTGTCCCCCGACAATGATTTGAGGCGATCACAAGGACATACGGCGTAGAAAGCTTTGAACGTCTGACCAGACCGGGAAAAATGTGGAGGGTTGACTTTACAAGGGAGATGGCGTACGGTGTGGGATAGCATGATGTTAGAAACGAGGAGGGGGATGTGTGAGGTAATTTTGAGGGAAAAGAGATGGGGATTTATACATCCTGAGTCATTTGGGGTCGAGGAGTGTTTTAAAAGTGAGTGTAGAGCATGCGCTAATTGCAAACAGAGGCCATCGCAGCCGCTCCCATCAAAAATCAAGATCAGCCTCAGGCTCCCATTCATCGGAGCGCCTATTGCCGCTTTTTGGTCAAGAACATTCCAGTCCCACTCAAATGAAAACTTATGGGCCTACAACCACCGTGTGGCATTGTTGCGGGTTGCCAAACCCAGTACTATTAGAAGGACTTCGGTCGGAGGAATAGGATCCTCTTCCTCTGCGCGTTTATGGCTATTCACTACCTTCCTCAACAAAAATAGCAACCCAATGTACGAATACCAAAAAGTATATACGACACCGAATCGTCGATGTGATCCCTAACAAGCCGAAACCACGCATGACCGGGACGAATCGCCACAGCGAACGAGCACAAGCAGCGCATCTTCGCCTCCCACCAGCCAAAGTACCAACCAATTGGCACAACAACGGTAACTTCCATGGGTGACTCAACTCGAGCGACTACATGGGCGACTGTATAAGGGTTGTAGGCGCCGCGGTTCTGCGACCAGGGATGCAAAAAAGATGAATATTTGGTGTAGCGCCCTTAAGCGCGCGAGGTTAGGAACAATCCATAAGTTATTCGGTTTAAGGTGCAGGGCAGTGAGATGAGGGTATTCTTTATCCGGTCCCGGTATGATGAAACAAGGACAGGTACACAGGGCGGAGAGGAAGATCAACTCCGAGAAGCGATAATCAATAAACGTGCAACTTACGTTGTGAACCAATGACTTCTTAGAATGTCAAGATGTGATAGTTTCGAGCTTGCTCCTTCTTGAAGAGAACAAATGAGCGTTAAGTGGACACAAAGAAAAGCGCTGGCTAGGCCAACGTTCCATAACTCGGAATGGAGACTTACATTGCAGACCAATACGATGGAATCTTCGCTCAACATGACAGCAGTGAAGCGAGCTTGGCCTTTCACGGGCGGCGCTCTCACCGTCCTCACGCGATATGGGAGTGTCGTTATGACAGGGCTCTTGAAGACATCGCCTCGAAGATCGACTGTCTCGGGATTTGAGTGAATCTGGGTAAGGTGGTCGTCTTCCGTACTGCGCTCCATCTCGTCAAAGCGTTGTTTTCGGAACGCGAGGGGGTTAAAGTCGAGAACTCGGATATCGTATGGACTGCCGCCACCAGGGCGCACCCTCACGCTATGAACAAACGCCATCCCGTGCACGAAACATACCCAGACCGAGGAGTGTGCAAACGGGGCCTGCACGAACCGAGTGCCATCTGGGCCCCACTCCTCCCACTCGAATTCCCGTTGGCCACTTCTGAGGGATGTTTCAAGTTTGCTGATCACCGTGGAGGATGGGAGGAAGACCACGAATGCCTTCCAATTGACCTCCTCTGCAACCCAAAGGGTCAGGACTAATAATCTGTCCTGACGCGCACGATGGAATGGGACATTGTGAGAAGGATGAGGTTTCCAGCCTGGCGCTGGGTCTGAGCGTATCGTCAAAACCAAGGGCGCTACCCATGCACACATCAGGGGAAATTGCAACGCGGTCTCAAATTCTATGTCCTGCAAGTCCTGCATCTCCTTGGAAGCAGTCAAGAAGTTGATGACAAGTAGTCTGGGTTCGAGTTGGGTGTTAACACCGCCGAGAACGGCCATGAGAATATGTGTTTCTGTCAGAAAGATGAAGGAGGACAGGGCGGAACCGGTAGCTGCCTAACGCACAGCTCCTATGTGAGTAACGGAGATGAGGAGAAGGTGAAGTGGCTTACCAGTTTCCTGTCTCCAGTCTTCCAATTCCATATAACGAGTTCGTTTCTACTATCATCAAGGCTGGTAAACAGGACACCAACATAGTCACCACATGATTGGATAGCAAACGAATGACTTGCTCCTTCAGGTCTATGGGAGACATAGGCGGGATCCACTGTCGCGGGATGAGTGGCGCCGGTGCTCAAGGACCGCAAGTGTATGTGATATGGTATCGTTGCACTGATATGATCAAAGTTAGTATCGAAACAGAGCATTGACACTAATGCTACCTTAATTGACGTTCAACGATAACCAACAAGTCCTGGCTCGGATCCATCGTAAAATCGCGCATGTTGAATGGCAGTTTTTCCACTGTCCATGTCTTCTTGGGGATATTTCTGATTTCGGAAGGAAGTTGGGTAAACGTGAGAGAATGAGGGGAGGTCCCTTGGGCCAGGACACCCCCGTAAATCTCCCAAACTCCACCGTCCTCCATGTGTAATTCGAATTCCGAAGACCAGCGAGCATTGTCCCAAGCTTGCTCTTGCCTGTTTAAGATCTCCAATCGCTCGGTCGGGCTCAAGGTACAGTGTCCACCATCTTCCATTCCACGGATAGCAAGCTGGACTTTATAGCGGAACGTTTGCGAGTCATTCACAATACTATTGAAGAGTTTGCAGACCTATATATGTTGGCAAGAAGATAGAAGCATGCTGGCACTCGCGCCACAGTAAAATAGGAGAACCTTACTTCTTGAATGTGTACGAGATCCCTGAAGTCGAGATTATCCAAAACTTTGATAATCAGCTCGGAGGGAAGTTCCAGCAGAGACATGGTATCCATCCTTAGTACAGCGTTGGTTTCGTTGAAGATGTTGATAACGGTGGTGATCTTCAACAAGAGGGCGACCAGCGATATATTGTGCCGATCAGGTTTGTTTGGCGCTATTTATCGATCTCGAGTCCCAACGAGATTACTACGAGCGAGATCACCACCATCGCAGTGAATTCCAGCGATTTCTCTCATTTTGACCTGGTTCCAAACGATGCCATTCAGCTGTGCTTGGTGTCAAGCTGCCCCCTTGACTTGTATATCTTTTTTCCAAGGGAGACGCTCCGACCCCCTTGAAGGGCTGGCAACAACGTCCAGCATGTCATCCTATGCACCGAACTCGACTTGGTCAGATAAACATGTATCCCACTGACTTGGAAAAAATGGAGATGAAACCTATTTGATTTTAAGCCAAACTTCCTGGACATACTGTATTCCTGAGAAGACCCACTACAAAGACAGTGATCCCGAGAACTGGAGGCTTGAAGCCGCAGGTAAGTAACAGTGAAGTTTAGTATCGTTTGGTTGGTTCCTGCGACATCCACCGAGGTTCCCGTGTATCTGTACCCCCTCATCGAACCTATAGTAGTCCCAGGCTATCAGGTTCTTCGGCGCTGGAAGCCTGTCAAGCGACCCCTGTCCTGCATTGTACATTTACTTATGTCACCGGCGACTACCAAGTCGTTGTGAACAGCATTGGGGTAGTGGGTCGATATCTTGGATATCGATGTAGAGCGGTGAAAGAGACTTCAGATGGTATCGTCAGCCATAAAGATCAACAATGTATTGATACGAGAGGGGTTGTCAATATGCAGATATGGACTCAGCATCAGGAAGAGTATGAGCGTTTCCGGTCAGACTCAGCGGGTTAGACCTCGGAGATCTTGGTGAACCCAACTTGCCACAGCATCTTATCCTCTTTCCTTCATCGCGACCCCCGTTCTTGACTGCAAACAAACCGATTAATCTTCTTTCGTATTTCTCACAAATATAATCTTTTTCTGTTTGGAAAACATTGTCATCTTTCCACCCTTACCCATAACTTATCGCATTCCAGAGCCACCCCATGACAACAGCCAAGGTCAGATTCTGAGCATTCTCTCGCATCGTGACTTCCCCGACACTGATACTGATATTCACACACCGAAGCTGTATCAAGAAGATGTCGTACAACTCGTCGAGGACCCGAAATCTTACGCTTTAGTGGTGGTGCGTTATTTACCTCACACCCTTTGCCTTGTCCTGTCGACCAACGACTCCTCCACTCTCAGCGGTGTTGGCACGACTCAGAAGAACTTCCACCCCTTTCAGAAGATGACGCAGTCGACCCCCTCATGCGACCACTGAACCCGGGGGAAGTTGGCGTTTCCTTCTACCCCCAAGGCGCACGCGAGATCCTCCCCCAGTCCAAACTTAACCTTATCGACCGAGTGTACCAACCCGGTGACCTCCTCAAGAAGAGTATCGACGATGTACGTGCCGGAATCGTCACAAGGTGCGTCCCAGAAGCTTAATACATCTCCCTCTCCCCATTCATAACAACCACGATTCAGCATCGAGGTCCAGGGCAGGTTAGAGCACGCGATCACAAGAGAGGAAGTTCCTGGTTGGAAGACGAGCATCGATCTACAGAGCTTGAATGACGTCGATATGGGGGACTATGTCATTTGCGATGATTGGGTCGGGCAGGTACGTTTCCTCATGCTCGCCTCCCTTATGCTTCTCATGAAGCATTTCCCCAGGTTGTGGAGGTAACACGTTCCCATATTCGCCGAAATGAAGTAACCGACTGATGTGCGGCCCAGATGTTCGACGAAGCAGTGATACAACTGGCCGTCGGCACCATTATTCGTCTTCCTGAGCTGAGTGCTCGTCTTGCCACAGGCCAGAAGGGCCCTGTAAGCGATCATCTCTATTCTCCATTGCGACACAATTCATCTTCGTCTTCCAGAATATCCTACCTCCACCTGCCCACAACGCTCACGCTCTCTTCGACTTTCTCAATGGTCCACCCAAACCGGGCAATCAGGACACTGTGTTGGTAGTGAAGCATACTGTCTTAGCAGTAGCATGGTTGGCCATTAATCAAACAGTATGCCTACCTCCCAAAAACCCCTTTGTGTGCACTGACGTGCAGCGTGTAGCTGTCCACTGCAGAAGCCGCCTCGAGGAAACGTCCGCCACGCTTCATCTCCGGCTCCGACCTGTCGAAATTGATACTGATCCGGCGAAGAGCTGAACAGGTGTTGCGTGTGGGCGACCGTGTATTCTTGAAAGACGACACAGATACCCCCGTCTCAAGTCACGGTAAAGTTACTGATCCTGCTGGTATCATCCACATTCGTACCTTAGTCGTGAAGGAAACACGGACCCGAGTGAATGTACTTTGGCAAGACGGAACTAAGGAGTGGCTTGACGCACGAGACACAATACCCTATCTTAATCCAGACGAGTACGATTGTTGGTGAGTGATTACGGCTGTACATTGTGCCCTATTGTTCATTATGTTCGATAGGCCAGGGGACCATGTCATGTGGAAAAACGAGGATGGAAAACGACCAGCTGTTGTAACATCCGTAAATGCTGTAGAAAGAACTGCGAAGATTCGTTTCACCGACACACAGACTACTGAACTCGTTTCTGTCCTTGAACTTGATCCTCATGGCTATACGGATTGGGCCGCATCTACTGCAAGTGATGCCCTTGGTGTCCATCGAGGAGAATTCGTCTTTATCCATCCAGAAGGTACGACAAATGGCTCCGAGGATCCGATGGTCCCCCGAATTGGTGAACTTGAGGATTGGGTTCGCGAAATTCCTTCTATGACTTGCAATGGTCAAATCACGGGTTGGAGAAGAGAAATGTCGACTCTTGGATCTCGGATAGCAAACGCGAGGGGAAAGCCATCTGCTATTCCGGAGGGGTCTCTCATCGTGCCAGAGAGGGGAGACGAGAGATATAATTGGTTCGGGGAAGTGCTTGATGTGAGTTCATATTTTCCGCTGTATAGGCGGCTGCCTGATATCTTGGGCTTTAAGTTGCGGCTGGACGGAACAGTTGAAGTCGTGCTCCCTGATTCTAGTACTGTGGTGGTACCGTTGAACCGCATCACACGACTCTACGATGGCATTGAGCAGATGGAAGATACGTGGGGTGAAGACGAATTGGAGGGAAGTATAACCGCGAGTATTGAAAGGGACCAGGAGAATTGGTCAACGATGGATAACGAAGGACATTGGATAACAGATACTTCGAATCCCGCCGAGTGGACAGATGAAGATGATATAATGGAAGCTGATATTAATATACGTTGGACGTCTTCGAGTCCAACTGCGATGCCGACCTCAGAATCCGACAAATCTCTAATGGCCATATTGGCCGACGATGGCCACCGTGATTTGTCCGAACCGCCGGAGCAATCTATTCCACCGACTTTACGAACTACGACTCCTGACGACCCGAAAGATTCTACGGGAGATGGACAAGATGATCACGAGGAGAATGAAACAGATGAAAACCCGCAGTGGAAACGTTTCGAGGTGCTGTCATCTGCTCCTGTTGATCATGCGTTCTACGGATCTCCACCTGCGCAACCCTCGCGAGCGTTCCTTGCGAGATTAACAAAGGAATATCGAGTACTTTCTACGACACTACCAGGTACGACCCACAGCCAAGCAGTCTTGTCTGTCCTCTAATGACCGCGTGCCCCTTAGATACGATTTTAGTACGAGCATATGAAGACAGGACTGACCTTCTGCGATCCCTCATCATCGGACCAGAAAATACCCCATACGAAGATGCGCCATTCGTGATTGACTGGCAATTGGATTCCAACTTTCCTCATAGTCCTCCTATTGCCCACTTCCTCAGCTGGACGAATGGAAATGGCAGAGGTGTGTTGTGACGCATGAATCATTCTCGCTTTCCAAATACTGACTTCACCTGACTGGTATAGTAAACCCGTAAGTCTCTCCTCAGTGCCAATAACATTCTGGTGATTGACCAGACAAATGCAGTAATCTGTACGAGGAAGGCAAAGTCTGTTTGTCGATTCTTGGGACATGGGCTGGCGACAAGAACGAAACATGGAGTGCCTCCCGCTCTTCAATACTACAGGCTTTGGTGTCGATCCAAGGTCTCGTTCTTGTGAAGGAACCGTAAGTTCTATGCCCCTGATTTCCCGATGACCTTTGACTTATTCTGCGGTTTCATTGATAGATGGTTTTGCGAACCTGCGTTTGAGAAGTTGAGGGGAACCGAAGAGGGCATCGTCAATAGGTTCGGTCATCCCTCATCTCCCATTTCCGTGGAAAGTAACCATGAGTCACTTTCGTAGCCGCCTCTACAGTGAGAAGGCGTATGTCCTTTCCCGAGGCTTTGTCAGGCGAGCTCTCGAAATTCCCCTTGGCGGCCTTGAGTCCGAGATCAGCTGGCTGTACTACACCAACCACAAACTGGACAAGGTTCTCCAAAGTTCACGGGCTCTGATCGAGAGGAGCAAGGCAGGTTCCTCTGGTGCTACCGAGGCTAACGGTGCCGATACGAATCAAGACTTGGCAGTACCAAGGTTGACCGAAGGAGGCATCATCATGTTAGAACGGACTCTGACAAAGTTAGAGGCTCTGAAGGAGGCTCATGTGGAATCTGGCGTCTCAACCTGATTTCACGATTCTGCTTTCGGCCAACCCCCAACCCATGATATCTCTCAAACAATACCAATCAGACGGATAGACGGAAAGTGAACGAAGTAATGTGAACGTGGAATATCTTTTCTTCCTCTTTTTTTGTTGTAGCAATTGGGCTTGGAATTCTTCCGCATTTCAGTATGGAAATTGGAGACACTTGACTTTTTCTTTCCTCCTTTCGCTTTGTTTCGCGCAATCTCTACGTGTGTATATCCACCTTGTAGCTATGTAACTAATCCCCCCATAGAGTCGCATTTCTATTTACCAAGTAACGTGGATGTCCTATCGCATTTTCTCAACTAGATATATATCGTCTTCATTCAATCATTCGGTGCAATCCCGCATCCTGATTCATAGCCATAGCTGAGATCGACCTCTGAATCAGTCAAGCCTTTGGGTTTGAGGGCAGTGGGGGAGATGACGGTCAAGATACATTCCAATTCCAAGGAAGGAAGCACTGCCAAAGGTTAACGGTTACCGGTTGCTACTGCGAGTAATGAATCAAAGCTAAGAAATGAATCCTGACACATTGACAAAACTATACTAAAGAACGATCCAAAAAAAAGAGTAACAAGAATGAATCAAAAAAGGGAGGGATTTTTTCTTTCGCGGGGTGAGAGGAAGAGGGACGATGAATGTGGATACTCGAGAAGGGGAAGGAGGGGAGGGCGAGAGGCGAGGTGGGGTAAGGAGAGCGTAAAGGGGGAGAAAGAAAAATGATGAAAAGGGCAGATAGGTTTAAAATATGATGATATCGATGCAGTCCACACATGCGCAAAAAATAGAAAATAAAGAAAATGAAACAAATGGGGGATATCGAGGTCTAAAGTAAGGTATTCGGTTTGAGAGGAAGATAAAGGACTAAATGCGTATTCGATGAAAAAAAAATAGCGGAGTCCGATGAGAAAGAAAAGAAACAAAAACCGAAAATGGATGAAGTACAAAAGAGTTACCGGCTCCCAATCTCCAGACCAGATCAAACCGAACCCGTCGTCAAAAAAGACAGACAGAACACGATCCAACGTAACATACCAGGTCCTGCCTCGATAATGACAATCCAAACCAACAGACGGGAACGGGAACGAGTCGGGTGGGTCGGGGGAAGAGAGGGCGGGTAGAGATTATAAAAAGAATGTGGGATGTACTTCAAACTTCCGGATCTGGGCCTACATCAACTATCTCACAGTCCTTCCTCGCCAACGCCGACGACGGGGATAACGAGAAACAGGCTGTCGGTGCGGATGTGTAGCGACTCGAGACTCGAGGCAAAGCGTACGCGTAACGTCGGTCACAAATTGTCGATTTCGAGAAGCGAGCATCGGTTCCATGCAGACGATGAGATGACGATCGAGCGAACGGACGGACGGACCACGAACGGGACGGGTAAGCAGCGTGCGAGCGAAACGAGCCTCGGAGGGAATGTTCGAAAACGAACTGGTATTAGAGCTTTGTGGGACGCGGACGTTCGGAAACTGCAGGCCTAGAGATGCAAGAATTCAAACAAAAGAAGGGGGGCAAACGGATAGAAGTCGGGGACAAGGATGATGATAAAGATGAACATGAAGTGAACGAAGTGATCAAGCTTCAAGTATATCAACGTGTAAACAAAAGAAAAAATGTAGTAGATGAAGAAAAGTCGGGTGTAGGAGGGAGGGATGAAGATGAAGTGCTAGAAGTTCTTAAAGATGTCGTAGCAATACAAGTGTTCGAAGGGGTGGTTGTGCAGGTGTGTGTATGGCAGAATAACGTTAAAAGAATGGAAGCTAGTAAAGACTGGACTACCAATATTGAGGTGTTCTATGCCTCAAGGATCGGTAAAAGCGTAGTAGGCGGCGAGGAGAGAGATAAAGGAGACGGGGTATGTACGGTGGCAAGGGGTGACCAAGGTAGAGCTGAGCGTGACGATTCATGATAAACAACAACAAGATAGACTGAGAGACCAAACCTCCCAAACCAAGAGTCAAAGAAAACCCTCGTTGGGAAGTACGAGAAATAGGTGGGAACAAACAAACAACAGAGTCAATATGGAAACAGGGTTGGGTTAAAAAACGAAAACAGTAAAAAGTGTGAACAAGTTTGTTGTACACTTCCAACTTCGTTTTTTCTTCTTTTGCTTGTTTGCTTGTCGATCATTAACATTCTCCAAGGAACCGATTCTTGGGGAATGGTTGTTTGAAATCGTCCGTCCATGTCGTCAGGTTCGGGTTCGTATAAGCCTCAATATACCTAGACACAAGAAAGGCGCCAAGAAGCGGATGGAAAAAAAGAGGTTCAAAAAATTGTCAGCGACCATGTGGCTACAGCAAGTCACAACACAACAAGGGCAAACGCACTGATTGATATACGCCTGCGTTGGGAAATCCGAAGGATCGCAGCCGTAGTTGATTTCATCCGGATCTTGGTAAACACGAATCCAATCAATCTTCATCGAGACAGGGAACGTCAAATGTTCAAGGTCGACATGTCCGAAGTTCGTCGACATGCCCAAGTTGACGATGATGTACTATTTGGCATGAAAATCGCGTCAAGGGAAGAGTTTCCAAGAACAAGGAAGCAGTGCAAAGGGGTGGTGAATGTTGCGTGTGTGGTGCGAAGATGGAAGACAATCAGTCAGCTCATGATAGATGGGAAGGAGACCACATGGGATGACGACAGGCTGCGAAAACTCACCATTGGTTCTTGTGGCACAGGTCGAGGTCCAATCTCAACAGTAGTGTCAGCGGCCATGCCTGCTTGCTTCAATGTCCATGCAACAGTTCCGCTTGATATCCAAGTGATATACTGCGGAAAGAGGTGAAAGGGAAATTCTTGTTAGCTGGGGTTTCCATGATTTTGCGAAGGAGATAGGGTGACGCACAGCACCATCGAATCCGGGCTTGTACTGGAAGCCGTAGGTTTCAAAGACTCCACCGGTCAGCTCATATGCCTGTTGGTCTAGAGAACAAGAGAGGTTGTGAGCACGAGTCCCATGAACAAGATCGATCACATACTGCACTCGGTGACAACGGAGGTAGCTTGTTGGAATGCACCTCCACGGTAAGTGTTGAGGAAACTTGTGTCTGCGTCGGGAATAATCAGGTTGTCGGATGTGTTGAACCACACGTATTCGTTGTTAAAGGGCTGACACCAGCATATAGTCAATACCTAAGAATGTGAAAGAGGAACAAGGACTTACCGCCCATTGAGATGATTGCGAAACTTGACCAGTCAGAGGTTTGCCAGTGATCTAAGACAAGGCCATAAGTTCAGAGATCGAAGGAGAGTCACGAATGTGACATACCTGAGCCTCGAAGATATCAATTTCGGGAGCAGCGCGACAACATAGGTTCCATCAGCATGGATAGGCCCAGGATGGGACTCGCCGGCGCAAGTACATCTCGAGAGACGCTGGCCAGGAAGGAAAGAGAGAGCGCCATCCTCTGTAGGGTCACCATTGATAGTGGCAGCGACGGGAAGGCCCTTGTACGTTTGGTTTTTGACAGTTCCAACATCACACGAGTCGTAAGTGTACGGCCACTACCGTCATAACGAGCAGATACTGTCAGAAGAGGAGCAAAGCCGGAATCAAATCTACTCACCATGCCTTCGAGACTAGCACCATACCCAGCCCTTCCAAGGTTACCCATCGTCCAGATAGCAGGCCACAAGCCGACGACGTTATTCACACCAGGAAGGACGACCGACGCCTCGATCAAACCGCCAGTGAAACAGAACTTGTTCCACGTTGACATCATTCCTCCCTGATAATGCAGATCATGGGTCTCCTTCTCTGACAACGTTATTACCAGCGACCCGTCCTTGGTAGTGATGGCAGCGGGATCATACCACTCCATATTGTTGGTCTGCCAATAATGGAGGTCGACGGCTTCCCAGTATGGATCATCACCAGGGTAGAAACTTCGACCATCAACGTTGAACTCGTCGGAGAAGATGAGTTGCCAGTTCTTGCCGTTGACATAGTCTGCTTTGGTGTAAACGTTTGTTGGGGTGTCTACGTCGATGAGGCCAAAGTTTCCCGCCATGGATGGAACCTGGTTTCATAAGTAGAGCCGAAATGATTTGATTGAATATTTGATTTGAGGATATTTTTGCACAAGAGTTGGGGAGCGGACGTACCTGACCGGACGCATTTATGCCACCGAGGTTGAAGCCTCCAAAGGACGCCTGCTCGTGTTGAGAAAAATGCCTGATGATTGGGTAGCCAGCGCTATAGAGTTTGGAGGTTGAGTGGAGTGAGTGGGGGAGTGTGAGAGTGGAGGACGTACAAGAGGGCGAGGAGACCCGTTACGAGGATGATGACGCATCCCAAGTTGGTGAAACCACGACCTGTGAAGATATTGCCAGCCTGATCATACTTTCTGTCTCTCCGAGGGTCAGGGTTGTGTAGGTAGTCGTCCTGTTCTGGGTAGTCCATGGATAGGTTTGCGCCCCATGAGGAAGGATCGGGTGATAGAGAGAACTAGAAAGCGTGTCAGAGGGACGAGGTAGACGGTGTTCGGGTAAGGGTATAGACCTTGTCTGATATTGAGGGCATGGATGCCTTTCCTGAGACATAGCGAGAATCGTTCTGAGTTGGAGAGGTGATTTTGTTAGAGGCGGTGGGCGGGGCTGTCGGGGAGTAGAGACGGACCAGAGATGCATCGCTTGTTATGCTTCGCACTGAAACTGGAGTCTGTGCGAGCGCGGCCTGCACGCCCTGGGGACTCGGAGTCGGGG
>JANAWD010000259.1:0-52054 GCA_027627245.1 Meripilus lineatus | reverse complement strand
ACTTGGAAGATCGAGGACTTAGAGTATATATTTTCGCATGAGTTGCCCTCTGAATAGCCAAGAAGGAGCGACGTCCACAGTCAGTTGGGAATATCGACAGACGAAAGGATAGAAAGCGACTATGAATGCAGAGATGGGACGCAGCGGAAGAAGGTTGGAGGTTGTCCCCGACGTGATGAGAACCATAAGCAGAGGAAACGGAGAATAAACGTACAGAGTGACCTAGCCCTGCCTTTGCCCGTTTTCAACTTCGCTTCGCTCGATTCAACCGAAATCGACTTTCCTTATTCCACCCATCACTTAAACTATACTTGAGCATCAGACCAGTGTGGTCGAAGAGTCAAGGATCTGTGGAAAGACGAAATGGGTGATCATTGAAACATACCCACGCCATTCCCAACTCGCAAGTCATCACGCCAATGAAATGGGGAACAGACTTTGATGACTGACGTAGGTACCAGCAGTAACAGCACAGCACGGAGGTCCTCGAAAAATTTGCACGCATTGAGGGGGGTTGACTGTCGTTGGATGGAGGGGTAAGTAGGGCTCCAGAAGAGTCTCCGGAGGCTACAAGGATGAGAACCACCATTCACGGAGGAGTAGAGACGGAGAGGAGAGTGGGTGAAAGGTAAGCCCTCCTCCTCAGACGTCGGATTATTGGTGAAGAGACCAGAGAATGTCGATAGGTGGTCTCAGGATGAGAGGTGTCACCATCCAAACGGCAGAAAGCAACGGAGACACCAACCAGCCGGCGCCAAAGCGGTCCTGTCGAAACCTCGGCCTTCGGGCTGTCATTGATTGGTTGCTCTCGCCCTCTCCCCGAAATTTCGACGATTCCCCCCGCTGCCAATCCCTCACTGTCTCTCGGTTGACCTCTTTCGAGCACACTCTCCTTGTAGAAACTCTTCGTTGCTCACGCCCCAGTGTTCCTCACCCACTCCAATTCTGTGAAACGCCCTCTGGAATGTTCTCTCATATCCTCCCAATTCGCATGGTACACACCTTCGATACCAAGGAAAGCTCCTCTCTTCTCAAATCCTAGCGACATTCTCCACCTTCTCGTCGAATCCTAAAGCTATCGAATCTTTAGAGCTTGAAAGAGTAGAATAATGGACGCAGACCCGCCAAGGATCGTACCTCCACTCCAACGAGCTGGATTACCAAAAAACCTCCCATATCCTACTCTCCGGAGCTCTTTGCACTGCCACCGTTCCCATTTCGATCACTCATTCAGTGTGAGATGAGGGAGGATATAGGTAAGTCTCACCGTTGGGCTGATTTCTGCCAATCAACTCATTGGCCCATCCATCCTCCTCGTCAAAGCCTCACCGCTACACGTCCAAGTGCAACCTCATCTCGACAAACTACGTGACCCTGGACCTGACCAGTGTCTATCTTCCGCAAACTCGTTATCTCGCGGAGGATATGGAGTAAGCGCCAGATCCACTGTGGGCTCTGCCAGTGTGTACGCAATGAGAGGGCGATAGACGGGACAATATACGATATAGACAAATCTGGTGAGTTCTCCCCCCGCCTTTGCCGGTTTTGCCAACATCACGCTTCCATGAATTGCATGTGTTCATATTCCCGAACATAACTTCTACCCCTTTCGTTGCAACGACCACTCCTCCCCCATTTTCGCATCACCTCGTTACCACAAGGGGACTCTCATACAATCCCATTTTCTCGATCCCGTCGAGGATCTCACTTTCCATCTGCAATCGGTCTTCGCAAATAGACCATCATGCTTTTCGTACGGGCATGACGATAGTCCGCCTCTTCGAGATACGGGTTACGGGTGTCCGCGATGGGCTCAGTATTCCCCCGTGGACCATATCAAAGCGATTGTTGCAATTTCGAGCAGTCACTTCAAAAATCTGTTCCTTTTCAAAACCAAAGAGGTGCAGAAGAACAACAAGTACCTGCAATTTGACCACACCGCTCGAAGCAGGCCTACGAGTCAAACTTTCTCTGTTTTTCCCTCGTCCTCTCGTTGCTGGTCCACAAATCAGCAGAAACACGACCCCGACCTCCTCAGCAAGTTCACAGCTCGGAGACATTATGGAGCCATTGATGAGGATCGTCTCCGTAATGTGCTGAGCCGTACCTCCATGGTTGCTGCAGATGGATTGGTGTCACCTTTATGGTACACGTAGAGCCTCTCATCAATAGACCACCAAAGAAGTGGGCCTAGGATAGACGGATTCAACGACTTCCTCGTGTACGCAGAGAATATCTGATCGGTGTAAGTCGTCAACGGTGTTCCGAGCGCAGTCGCATCTATACAGCAACGGTACACATGTATGTATTTCTGAACATCCAACGACTTGTGGTCATTCAACTATGCCGTCAGAGTACACCCCGGGCACGGTAAAACAGAGCCACAAATCGGTGGTTAGATAGTTGAAGTAGACAGACCATTGTCGCCTTCATGACTCGAATAATAATGTGGCTCATTCAAATGTATTCACTGCGATTATCAGGAGCCTTCCGATGCCTCTGACGTCGATCGTTACAGATTCCTTGAAGTGGGATACCCAGTAGATTTAGTCGCCTTCGACATGACGTGACTCCGAGTGCATTCAAGCCTCACTATCTGCAGCGGCGTTGAGCTATTCCGAGATGCTACGAGAAAGAGGATCCCACCCGATTTCTTCACGGCGTGAATTTCTGCAGAATAGCCAGATGAATGTGACCTAGAGAAGAATCATCGCGTCAGTTGAACAACGAATCAGATTCGGGTGAAGTTGCTATCGCACCCTGCAGATCAAGGCGGGAGGCCCGTATGATCAGCCGTGATGATGACGACGTCCGTAAGACTACCACCAAAGGGGATCCGTTGCTCAGGCGACAAATGAGAGTGGTGAGCCTGAATCATGAAACTGCGGGCTTCGCTGTGCTTTGGAAGTCGTCGACCAATGTGGTAGGATTGGAGGAATTGGAACAGGGGGGGGGTCTCTGATGAGGGCCGGAGATGAATCCGGTGAAAGACGATCACCAACACCAAAGGTGAATACTTGGTGTCGTTCAAACGACTCGGAAAGATGGGATCGTTGGATTAGGAGCATAACTGAGAAGATGAAAGGGAGGGTCATGGAAGAATGAGACAAAAGACAACATACATTTGACCAATAGGTTGCTACTGACCACGACAAGACTTTGCATCGTCCATCCCATCCGGAAACCCACCGATGGGAGCTCACTCGGCTCAGGCTTCGACAATGGAATAGTTTAGAGAGCGAGAGATGGAACAGATGACCGTTGAGACGAATCTGCGATGGATACTTCATTCCCAGCGGTCAGGTCAGAGCCGGAGAAGGGCCATTCGGGGCACTATGAGATGCAGGGATTTGGTGAGGACAACCTCAGTGGAGCTGAATACAAAGGTCGACGAGGGATAAAGGGCAGTCTATAGGTCAGAAAAATGGCCAGAAGGATATGAACGACGAACAATATACCTTTCGCACCTTGGGACCCAAGATTGTTATCGAATACGCCCAGTGGTCTTGAACGGGCCTCGTTATCGCTTCACTAGTAGGGCACACTGGCAGGGAGACCAGAAAGAGTGCCACAAGGTGCATAAAGCTGCTCTCGGGGGTGTAGAGAAGATGTGGAGTGGAATTTCTTCGGAAATCCCTGTCACCGCTTCTCGGCGCACCGCATACGGCGCACCAGCACTCCCCCGCACTGGTCTGCTGTGCGTTCTGATGGTCCCTTTGTGCTATATCCGGATTTCTCTCTTGTCCTGCCTCCCCCTCGGCCATCTCCTCGTGCAGGGTTCCTGTGGGAGTATCAGCAAAGGGTCCGAGTGAGCACCACAAATACCTGGCTCCCTCCTCTTCGCTCCCTCGTCCTCCCCCAACACTACTCGCTCCTCTACTCTGCCCTCGCCCTCATCTGAAAGCATCGTCGCTCGCTATGCCTGCTGGTGCAACCATGCCAGAGACTCCAGAGTTGGTTGCCGACTCGGTCATGTAGGTTTATGTTATCTGTGTTGCGGGAAAGCTTTCTTATTGGTTCCTCCCTCCCTTGATCCCACAGCTCGCCCTTGTCAAATCGAACACCTCGACTCCCGCCGGAGGTTTGGGAGAGAGTTATTGGATGGGTTCCATACTACTCAGAGCCCGAGTGGTACAAACACTCACCGCTGTCACGATCAACATTACTTGCATGTACCCTTGTATGCCGGTCTTGGCTTCACAAATCTCAATACCTTCTCTTTCCTGTTGTTGCTCTCACCAATGCAAATAAAGCAAATTCTTTTATTGCTGCTTTGAGGACCTCTCCCTCACTGGGGCAATCTGTTCAGACAATTTATATTGGTCCAGATAGACAAGACTCAGAGGGAACCTCCAAGCCACCATCCTCCTGCAGCTGGATATACCCTCTTCTCAACACTCTTCCCTCTCTCCTTCCCAATGTCCTTGAGTTGACATTCCAGAATTTACCCACTATGCACAAGAGTTTCTTTGTTCTTGCATCCCAATTCAAATCTGTGACTGGTCTCTTTCTGGAGGGTCTAGTCAATCAATCATTCAGTGAAATTATCAGGCTGGTCAATCACTTTCCTCATTTACAGAGACTTGATCTGTACAAGTGCCAATGGAGACAACCAGCACATTGCTACTCTGGCATTCAGCACAGACTGCAAGAATTTATCATAAAGACAAATAGCAACTGTAAGATGAATGGGCTAAAGTGGCTATCAGCCAGTCACTCCACTTTAGCACTCATACAGTTATGGATCCATGATCGGATAGATAGTACTCTTATGGTAGAGTTGGATCAAATTTTGAAGCAGTGTACAAGTACTCTGAAAGCTCTCAGACTGGCTTGTCAAAATGACATATCCCTCAGTAAGTAGATTTCAATTTAGAACTTTGAAATACAAGTATTGAATTTGAATTTCTGGATAGAATTTTCAACTCTTGTTACTTATATATGTCTAGAATTTGTTCAATTTTGGATCTCACTTGAGAGCCTTGATACATTTGCTTTTCAACTTTCAGTTCCTACAAGTCTATCAATGTTTCATCTTAACTTTCAAAGTCTCTTTGAAAAAGTATTTGAGACTCAGTATCAGACAATCTGGGAAACTATTGATACAATATTTAATGATTCTAGGCTAAAGAGTCTTGGTCATTTTGTAATCTGGACAGAATCAAAACAAGTAGAGAATTTTCAAAAGGAAAGAATCAGTATTCTAGAAAAGATTTTGCCAAAGGTATTTAAAAAGAATATTCTTTGGTGGGGAAATTTAGATATAGATATTGGTATGTGATTTCCTTTCAATTGCATGCTATACAAGTTCTGAATTACAACTTTGTAGCTTATCATATCTCCTTACTTGATCAGAGAAGTTTGACTTGGGATCAGCTAAAAAGAGATTATATGTAGAGTAGTTTATAAAGAGAGTATAGGGTCAGTGGCAAGACAGAAGGAGCATTTTCTGGTAAATGAGAAGTATTTATTACCTACATGATATCAGCCTTCCAATAAGCACAGATTCATGTAGTCATATACAGTGACATTTGCTGGCCTCAGGAAGATAGACATATCAGGAAATTCTTCTGACTCCCCTTGTGGCAATAAGTGATAGCAATTTGAATACCTTTCAGATAATAGTGTTTAAACAGCAGGTAAAGCAGAAGATAGCCCTGGGTCAAGTAGATCAAATTCAAGAGAAAAAAGACTTGTATTGTAGAGGTAGGGTAACAAAATGTTATCCTGAGTAGGCACCAATGAAGTCAAGCAGAAAATCAGGATAAATAATACATCCAAGGATGGTGATCCCCTAGACTCTCATATCATTAGTCTGATTCCTCAATTTGTCCTACAAGCACACAGAATGACAGTAGAACTGAGAGATTTAGAATTGGTGTTCACAGACTGTTGTCGACCAAAACCTCAATCAGAGAGCATTCACAATGGCCTGGTCATTCTTGGAGGATCCGGATTCTATCGCAGCGTCGACACACAGAAAACACAATGTGAGGAGGGAAAGGAATGTAAACGCCGACTGCAAGAATGATCTCTTGAAAAGGCCAAGAGATGTAACATAAATCAGGTCACGGGAAAGAAGAAATTATAAGTGACACAAGATGCCTCCGGTATGCATTGAAAAACAACTGGAGATTGGCTACTGTTTTCTGAAACTGCAAGACAAGTGTTTGTCAGGAAAGTTTAGGAAATCAACATAATCAACTGATGGACACGACATAGTCAAGGAAAGAGGGGCAAGGGTGTGATGGATCTCTGGCGGTCTTCCACATGCCGCACTGGTTTGATGTGGGACGAACAAATGAGAAGTCGGAGGAGGAATTGAAGGTTTGACAGATCTTAACAGGCAAACGTAGAGAAATGTCCAGTTGGGACGCAGTCGAGGTTGAACTGTCATGCTCGAATGATCGTCGGCCGATTGCACGAGGTGTACGGGCAAGGACTATGGTAGGAGGTTGGATGTGAATCGGGGCTTCGTGTTCTTCAATCGATGATGCTGGTCAACCCCCCAGAAACGTATTGGAAAGTGTGGTTCACGAGTTATTCAGAATCGGTTGGAAGGCGAATAGATTGTGATGCAGAGTGCGGCAACAAAGCAGCGAGCGTTGCATCAATGCAAGCAATTGGACAGAAGGCAGGGGATCATAGTGAATGAGTGAGTGAAAGAATGAATGAAACAAAAGATAACGCACCCTTGTAGGTCATACAGTACTTATGACCATGTTCTGAACTCCACATCCCTGGAAAAACAGCGCGGGGTACCTTTGGGTGGAAAAAGACCACCTCCCCAGTTGCAATTCAGACTCGCAGGGTCTATCACGCGAACGACTTGAAGAATGGATAATGATAACCAAGGCCCAACGTAGATACCAGATGACAGAGAGTGTGAAAGATGACCGTGAGCCAGGGTATTGCAAGGAGGAGGCTAATGACACACAGGTGTCCTGGGACAGAGTAGGCACAGCACAGAACGAAGGCCTCGAAAATGTTTGCATGCATTGAAGTGTACCGACTGCCGATAGATGAAGAGAAAAGAAGGGCTCCAACAGAGTAAGCAGAACCTGGAGTGATGAGCGCCATCGTCAGCGAAGATTCTTGGTAGAGACGGAGGTGGAGTAGAGTGGGTGCAAGATGCGAGCGCAAATCCTCCCCTCGTGCGTCGGATTACTGTGAGGAGACCAAAGAATATCGGGGAATGATCTCGGATAGAGTGGTGTCGCCCTCACAAGGCCAGAAAGCAGAGTCGAGTTGAGTTCGCGATCGGGAAGGTCGTCGAGAGACTTTGCACAGTGGCGGGCGCCATAGGTGTTGTGAAGAGGCTTCGGCCATTCGGGCTGCCACCAGTCGATGGTCTTTTCTCTCAGCACGCAGGGTCCTCCCCACCAGAACCTCCCTCTCCCGAAGATTTCCACCGTCTCATAAAAATCTGAAGCTATACGGAATTATGACGGTATCTGTCCCATGTCAGGAGGCAGGATGATCGATGTGAAACCACCAGCGGCGAGAATCCGTGCAAGTCAATCAACCTCTCCGTGCACCCCGTTGAGTTTACGGAGTCCTTCCCACTACCATTGTTCCAATCTCGACCATTCGTTGAGTCCGATTTGAGTGGTTGGGTAGGTAAGTCTTGCAGTTGGACCGATTCAGCACGTCTCATCGTACCCCATACTTACAACCAGTTTGAATATCAAGCGGCAGAATGACCGGGCGCAAAGCTCAAGGGGGTTTCTCATCGTCTTTCGGTACTCCTTTCTGAGGTCCTCCATCGCTATTTCGACCTGTTCTCTTTGAACAGGCAGCGGATGCTCCTTTGGTGATTTCCCCACTCTCAACCTCTGGGCCATCTCGCTTGTTGCCATGAACGACGTAGGCGGAACAAAGGTCAGACGAGGTTCGGGTTGATATCTTTGGTGAGTGTTTTGTTTCTGGAGGATCAGTCTCATTCTTGATGAACACATTTCCGATGCAGAGACCTCCGGGAGTCTTTCATGACAACATTCAGGACAATAGTCATTGTTCCATCTCAGACTCGACGTTGACACCAAAATGCAGAGCGACCTCACGACTCATCTATGTATCCACAGTTACTACATTCCATCACTTAACGCTCCATCTTGGCGACAATTCCCTAGCATCCCGACTATTCCTTCACATCCGTAAATACATCGAGCTCCAAACCAACTCATTCGATGTAACCGAACCTCAAGTACGATCGGATATGCTTCCACTGAAGATCGTACTATCACCTCACCAAGACCAAGCCATCGACCAATCTCGGACTCTCGACGCCAGGAATTCTCCAAACTGCCTTCATTTCGTCATCGCGCAGCGTTGGTTGAGTAGTAAGGTATGTGAGCTCGAACATTGTACCGACCTCTACCATTCAACTTGATCAATCCAACAGACCGTCAAGCTCAACGCGTGCGTGGCTATTAAATGCTACCAATACTATCTACCCTTACGGCGAACAGTATCGGATCTCCAAACAACGAAAGCTTTTCGTGGTCAGCCCCCACAGGTCTCGGATACACAGGCAAGAGTTAGAACAGAGAGCGAGAAAGAGGGATAGCACTCGGGCAAACGACGGTGAGCTGTCTTCCCCCATCTATAGAACTCTTTTTCATTTCGTTCCTCCCTCTGACGCTCCATCGACCCATGTTTTGACCTTTCGCCTTTCTCTCCCAGACTGTCCCAATTCTCGTGCTCAAGTATACAACACAGCTCATAAGTATGTTTTCTACCATCAAAATCAAAATGAACCTACGTGACCAAGTTGACAACAGACCCTGGAGTCTCTGGCGCAGTGGCATCAAGAGACATTGCAAAGGGAAGGACAGGGGACAGATTGAGATGAGGGCGAGAACAGATGAGAGGACCCAGTAATGTGAGGGGAAGACAAAGGGACGAAGACAAAAGTGCCAGATTTTTGTAGTGCTCCTGCACCTTCTCTGACCTGACACAAGGAGATGGCCGAGGACAGCAGAATGAGACAGATATCTTTGTAGCACGATGGACCTCCAGAATGAACAGCAGATTGGAAACCCAAATGCTGAGGTTAGAAGCAGCTCCAGCGCGGATTGTCGGTAAGATAGAAAACTCATTGCCCATAACACCAAGACTACGGCCATGTGGCGTCGATCCTTACAGAGCTCTTCACCGGGACTCCGATAAATCGACGCCACCTGAGGAGGATTTACGAGCTGATTTACTTACGTCCCTCATGCCTTGCTCTCGCTCTCCTCCACCTATAGTACTCGAAATCTCTATTACCGACTCAAGCCTGTATCCGTGAGCACAAGGTCTTGGCTATGCACGATGATAAGGCATAGTATATATCTTGTCCCAGGCCCACCCCCTCCATTTATGGCATCGACATCCTTGTACCCCTTCGCCTCAAGCCATCTCCCTCAGAGGGCTCACCCAAAAATCATCGAATTCCCCACCAGGGCCTCTACAAACAAATGTGTCATTACTTCCATCCGAATCGGACTCCATTAAACGCTTACAACCTCGGTTTGCAGATCACGACACTCGTTCAGTCTCTTTCCCGATGAACAGCCATCGTTGTTTTCACGGGCCACTTCAATCTCCTCCGAATGACTGGACCCAAACAGTGATAAGGCTGGGGACATAGAAGCTGAAATGGACTTCAACGGATAGAAGAGAATCAGAGGCGGAGGTTACAATAGCTAGGAGGGGGTTTGTTGTTCTGGGCAGTCTCGATGTAGGGTCTAGTGTTCTGATTTTATTCTCATTTGTATGTAGGATAAGGGGTCCTCGAGAATAGCATTACCTCTGGGTCTACCATAGAATACACATCCGACTTGGAAAAGACAGTGATATAGAATGATCGATGAAATGAAGGTATTGCGTATGCTTCGGCTCTGAACATTCTACCGACCCTCAGACGGCGAACACACTCAAACTTCGGGCTTTGTCCAACTCTCCATTTCGGCTGTCGTAGGTTCGCAATAATACGAAAACACTTTATTAATCATAACTTTCTTTGTCTCCTGCACCTATACAACCCGCGACAGAGTCAATTATCTCTCCGATGTGGGAGTGGGATTTACTAGACCCGCCTGGAGCATTCGATCTTCGACAGAGTCTATGACTCGAATGTTGTAGCGATGTACTTCCTTGGTTTGACCCATCCTATGGACCCGTCCGAACGCTTGGTCCTGAAATAGAAAAAGGCAAATAGAGGGGTTTGGTCGTTGGAAGTATTGTCAAAGACGTGGACGTACCTCTCGGGTGGGATTCCACCAAGGTTCGAGGAATATCACATTATTACAGGACTGAATATTCAAGCCTTGATCCATGTCAGTTCCACTGTTATGAGAATACTACGTAAGGAGAAGTCGGATACTGACCGCAACCTCCCGACTGAATCGTCATCAGAAGGACTTTGGCGGAGTCATCTGTTCGAATGGTCTCCAGGACTTCTTCGCGTTGGGTCGTGCTCGACTCTCCTGTATCTGTGGCGAGATCGAGGTACAGGGATCGAGGTACTGCATAGCAAAGAGGGATGGAAGAAAAACTCACACATCTCCCAACCAATTTCTCGATTGTCGAGTTCTGTGGATAACGCTCGAAGAGTTCCCCGGAACCACGACTACATTAATCCATCAGTACGATAATCAATCAGATCCAGATGAGAACAGGACTCACGAAGATGATGGTCTTGTCATTTGCAGACCGTTTGGAAATCGTATCCAAGATCTCAAGAGCCTTCAGCAATTTGGTTGAGAGGTATTCGGGAGCCAGGAGATGCGCGAGGTTTTCCGAGACGTTCTTAGCTGAAAGCACGGTCGCATGTTTCTTGCTGGCAGTGTGATAAAGCGGTCAATGATTGATTGATAAGAATTCCAACCGATGTGTGAGCAACCTACCCCTTGGGCGAACCCTTGACCGGACTTTGAACCTTGTGCGTCGCCTTCTCATCGTCGGATACTCCCAAGAGACCATCCTGCGTATCTTCGTTGGCAGGTTCTTCGTCCGAGTCCTCACCTGTCAACAAACTCGGAAGAACACACGCTGAGAGAATTTTCAGCTGCTAAGTAAGGAAAAGCAAGTCATGCAATACCTTGTCTTTGTCGAAGAAGTAAGGCCAGAATACCCTTGCTTTCAAAGAACGATGTCGCTTCATTGTACAACTGACGTTCTTCCTGTGTCAAAAAGACATCGAGATTGTGTTCGTGGCATTCAGGGAGCTTGGAGGGATCTTTGTCTTTCTTGATTATGCACTCTTTCATTATATGCTGTCCGAAATTCAGCAGGTCAGTCAGCGTTCGTAGGAGAGTGAGGTGGTTGATACATACCTGCAAGGTCTCAATATGATACCTATTTTTATTTTGAGGTGCATAGTTCGGAAAATATTCCTTGAATCTTTCGTAGTGGTCGACCCCCTTATATGTAACGTTCAGGAAGCGAAAGGTAGGGTAGAAGTCATTGATCGTATTCTAAAGTAAACTGAGCACGACCCCATGACTCGGAAGCGACGCGGCAGGATATCTTACGTGCAACGGGGTCGCCGTCAAACAGAGACCATATTGTTTCTTCAAGGCGAGACAAGCCTGCGCAATACTGGCCTTGGGATTGCGGAACTTGTCCGACTCGTCAGCGATGACACGAAGCCAACCAATGAAGAAAAATGGGGAGTCATTCGGATCTTCCGGGAGTCCCTTTCCTTTTCGATCCAAGAGCTTAGCATGCTGATACTGTAATTGGCCGTACGATGCTACCTGAGTAGAATGAGTCGTGAGTGGATTTGCGGCGATGAGTGATGGAAAGTTGAAGACAGACCACGACATGAAACTCCTCGAGGTAGCTGAGATCTACTCGATCATAAGCAATTTCCTCCGAAAGCGAACGAAACGAAATTACCTTGTGTTTTTAACTCTTTGTTCGACGAGGGGTGATAACATAGGCATTTGAGTCCAGGTGCGAACTTGGCGAATTCTTCAAGCCAATTTTTCATGATGCCGAACTCGGGCACGAGAACACTATGATCCAACCATCGTCAGAACGGGGCATTGGTCGCTCAAAATCAGAGAATGTCGTACAGGGTGGGTCCCCTCGCGTCGGGATTCTGAACCGAGTGGCAAATCAATGCGATGGAGACAATAGTCTTGCCAAGTCTGTTCGGGAAAACTTGAGATAAAGATGTGATACCTGGACCTTGTACATACCCCGTCGCAAAAACCAGAAGTTGACCGTTCAGAATATGAACCCAATCAGGAATGCCTTCCGGATCCCTCATGTTGCGCTCTTGCTTGATGAGGCGTGCCAGAGCCTGCTTCTGATACGGCTTCAACGTGCCCATGAATTGTACGGCACGCCCCGAACTGGAAGGGATTGCTTGTCGGGGGGTCCCAGGAGAACGCCGAGAGATCTTGGGGGGAGTCTTCGAGGTTCTGTTCGGTGTGCTCGATGGGGACCGACGACTGACTTTCTTTGGTGTTGCAGTTGAGGCTTCATTCTTCGGAATATAAGGCGGGACATCGCGGGGAGGTGGGATAATCTCCTCCAAGATGGAGGTCTTATTGAGCGAGACCTCCCTCAAAGGACGCCTGAGTGGTTCGTCGGAATCATCAGAATCAGAATCAACACTGAACCTAGACGGGACATATTGAGGCTTGGTCGAAGTGATAGGAAGAAGAGCACTGAATAAATTGCAAAGGTGGCCCAGCCAGCCAGTGGACTGAGTCGTTGGGTACATCTGAAGCCAAGCTCAATTGAACGTACGCAAAGATTGATAGGTCACTGAACTTACCCGACGTCACGGTATTGCAAACCCAAACCTGAGACTGGTGAACGGACAGTGAACGAGTGGATGGTGATAGTTCAAGATAGAATGCTTGCCAGTGCATTACAGCGAAGTAGAAGTTACTTATATGCCATGTCGGTGGATAACGAGGACAATGGGTGGTTGATGGTCTCGTAAGGCGCTTGAATGAGCTCGCCTGTGGACAAAGGATTTTGTCTGTTAGCAGGACGCACGATGGCTCGCTCAGACTGTCCCAGGCCACTGATTAAATCTCACCAGAGATCGAGAGGTCCGAATGCGATACTGTGGGGAATACGATGTATTCGACCCATTGTCCAATGATACGCGACGTGGCGGGTACCTGTGTGTTATCAGCATCTCTGACGATGTGCGTTCAGCCGGAAGAACCGACCCCAGAGTTGCTTTTGTCTCATTGTCCGTGTATCGCTCTACTAAATGAACACATCAACATATCGCTAATCTATACAATGAGAAGATTTTGGTTTGTTAATCACGCATGACGACGAGTGTCCACTTTGCAGGTGAAAAGAAAAGACAAACCGGGAACTGGAAACCTTCGATATGAGAGTACAGAGAGGATTTGAAAGGGAAAATATCTCCGCGTCACACTCTACATCGCGGGGACAGAATCCTCAGTAGTGACGTGAAACCGTCAGACCTGGAATGCACGTACAGACGCAATGGTTCAGACCAAGTTCAGACAGAGGGTAACGCTTTCAACCCAGCGACAACAGTACCCGAGGAAGCTAGCAACTTGCCAGGAAGGGACACATTATCCAGCACTATGGAGATGATAGATGCACTCAGTGGCATTCGGTGCGCCTTAAAACCTTGGATCCTGGCTTTCGATCGTGACGTCTCGAGTTCCAGAGTAGAAAACAGCGGGGTACGAGGTCTCCAGGGCAAGCACCCCTTTGAGCCTCACGAGTGAGCCAAATACTGATGTATAACGTGGTAGTCGACAATAGTGTCCATCCACGAACAGGATGATCAACCGAATCGTGAAGAGAAGGAAATTCAACGATTTGTGACCAGCGAAGGGCTTAGGGCACCGGCGCCAAAGTTTGCACCCTCCTCGGGCAATGCTCGGGCACTGCCAAGACCGTCCTTGGTGCGGACCCTCTCACTGGCAACGCCTTGCATCTCTACGGGACCCGCTAGATGCCCCTCATTCTGTGATCGAAGCAGTTATTTGGCTCAAAGACCAAACAGAGTTGCCAGCTGTCTATTGCGGTTTGACCGTGTGCGATACAATCTCGGAAGACAGAGGCCTTCTTGTCTGCAATCCTGGTCCAACTCACCATTTCTTTTACTCACGTCTCTCGACTCTTGTAGCTTCGCGGCTCTTCCTTCCCAATCGTGGCTCTGGTCTGGTATCTCGCCAACAGGCTGTCTAACTCGCAATGGGCCTTTTCCTCGCATTTCTCTGCTCTTGACCTCTGGGAACTCTCATTCGCTGGGCGACGTTGGCGGATCAAGGGTCAGAGAACGTTCGGGTAGAATTCTGTGAGTGTTCCATTCGTATAGGAGTTAGTGTTGCACGATTCCTGAACTACTGTAACACTTCCACAATGTAGAGACCTCTTGCGGTCTTTCATTTCGACTGAAACTTCCTGTTCTCGATGTTGGCGTCGGAACTCAAGGCGACGCTGCAATTGATTGATGTTTCCGCATTCACTGCGGTCCTTGTTTTCACTGTCTTACTAGAGGACGCTTTGTTGTCGCCCGACTGTTGTCTACCGCCTGGAACTTTGGATGGATCAAGCTTCAATTCAATTCATTTGCTGGCGACAGACTCAAACTCGACCACCGAGGGTCGTGCCATGATCTTCCCAAGTCCAACTTGCCAATAAGTCTTTCAGTACCTGGGATCCCGTATCGTTGATCTTCGGAAAACATTATCAGTAAGCTCAGCCGTCGTTCAAACCTTGCCGTTCAGCTTGATTAAACCAACAGCCTACAGGCGCAGTGTTTCTGCAACAAACACTGTCCGAAGATCAAGTCATACATTGCCGTCTCCCTCAAAACTGTAGCTTTTCGTGGACAGGCTTCACCATATGCTGGATTCACCGGCGAAATGTCATGGTAGAGCAACAAATGGACCAATGCAGCTTGGAAAACGACGATGAGTTTTCTGTGCCAACCTTACCACTGTCGCCCCTCGTTCACCTCATTCCATATGTTCGAACGGCTCTCTTTTCAAGTCTACTTCAGGACCCTTCTTTGAAGGAGCTCCGACGGTGACCCAGATTCTTCCTTGATCTATGGTCTCAATCTGAATAATCAAACCATCCGTGCGAGGCGACCAGTTTTCTCCACCATCAACATAGGAAGGCGACAAACCTACCTCTTCAGGTATGTTGGCACCATCAAATACGATGGGAAAATCGCCTCTTTGTAATTTAGCACGGAGTGATTGTGGGAGGCGAGGACAGGCAAACATGTCTCTCCAGGTTGCCGTTGAATAGAATCTGCGACAGGAGAGCATTGGACCAGAGAGGTGTGAGGGAGCAGTCGAGCTCGTCGAAGGCGTGCGTCCAGCTCTTTATGTGTACGTATCGTATCCCCTTGCGATAACTGAGTCCGAATGTTCATTTCATTGCTTCTCCTCTACCATTGTCTCCCTGCAACTTGGCACCCAGTCGCGTTTATGTTTATCAGGCTAGAAAACACCCGTTTTCGCGACATAAAATTATTCCACCACAGATGATAGTGCATAGTGTCCCGTATTTGCCTCGGATGGGCCCTAGAAGCTACGCATTCGAATCCTTGACCCTTACCCAACTTCGACAGTCGCCTTTGGGGGAAGACACAGTCGTCGTATCCAGGAGTCAACTTCTAGTCCGGTGGGTCATCGTGTCCTCCTCATGGATTCGAAGTTTCTAATGGTTGCCCCCTAGTTCACGCCTCCTTCGACTTGTAGGACCTGCGAGAGCGGGAATCATCCGGCGCATCGGCTACGGTCAGATGTCGACAGTACGTGACAATCATCCTTGAAATGCTTGATCTGCTGGCGTCTTACGGTCGTGTCGATGGCCTTAATGATCGTTGTTGATACCGAGATTCCTTGGACGACTTGCATTGAGACTGTGGTAGAGGGTTTTGCGGTCTTGCTATTTCGTGTGAGTACCTTCCATACTTCCCGTCCACCCTTTCATGAGGGTATGTAGTTGTCGGGTTGCGTTATGTACTGTATCACGTCCAGATGTCACTTTGCACGAAAACTGTCGGAAAAATATATTGATTTCTATTTACATCGATTTCTTCTCTCACATGAAGACGTTACCGTACCAGAATCTGTGCGTCGATGGGCAGTACATGGAGACCGGACGAAGTGGACGGGATTGTGCAGGAGCAAGGATCATTGTCGCCCAGCATATCACCCAGCGATCTCAATCCGTATGAACTGGCCGATGAAGTGATATCACGCGGAATAGACGTAGTATGCCATCCGCGTGCGATAAAGAGAGAAAGCGCCAGGTTCAAGCAGTTGTCACGCTTGTGAATTGAACGTTTTCTGGGCGCGTGGTGATACCAATGATGAGAGGGGACGACCGACTGAGAGGTCGAGGAGCGAGTGTCGTGTGGCTCTAGGTCTCATGCAGATTTCGTAGAGTACTCGGCGAGTGGGAGTATTTCGTGTCTAACTCTGAAATCCTCCAGGGAGGAGAGGCAAGGCGGAGATGTGCGATATCAACAAATTATAATCAGACTCACCCCGGTTTACGCCACGACCCCGAACCCCTTCTAGAGCCTTCTCAAGCAGGAATGTCCGAGGGACAATGAAAACAGTTGGTTGATGGCGAGAGAACGTCCACTGCCCAACCACTGCCCGCTCGCGCAGTGGATCTGTCGGCGTCAAACGTGATAGAAGATCTGTTGGGAGTTGGTTGGGAGCGCAGGGACTTAGTTCGGGGGGACGTCCTTTGTGGGCCGTGGTTCCGGGTCTGTGAGAGACTTGAGCGGGCTTTTTGGAGGAGACTCGCGAGGCGGCTGAACGAAGGAGCAGGAAGAAAGGACCGAGGGGCAGGTGGCTGGCCGAACAAGGGCATCCCCACACACCAGGAGAGCCACGCCTTGGTTCCTTCTATCCCAGGCCTGTCAATCTCGGGACATCCCAACTGATAACGAGGCCCCATGACTGCCTCATGGTGGGTGCATTGTTTCCTGCTGCTGCCAGTCTCACGGCTCCTCGTCTGCTCTCAACCCACAACACCCACCACCCCCATCGTCTCACTGACTGAACAAACCGCTCAATCGCTCACAACAACATGCCCTCCTCTCGCTCCAAGGCCGCTCGTCAAACGGCCATGAATGCTCTTATCACAAGTCTCGAGCTATTGGAAACCATCTCCGATGGGATTCCAGTTGTTGGAGATCCTCTCAAGGCTGCAGCTGCTGGTGCCGTCAAGCTGCTCAAACAAGTCGAGGTTTGACTCATTCCCCTCATCTTTCTTTTGATCTCCACTCATCTCGGGATACCAGGTTGCCAAAGGCAATGCAGAGGTCTTTATCCGTCTCAACCAAGACATCGGCACCTTGACGGAACGTCTGTTCAAACCCTTGAAGGAGTCGGGTTTGGATCCCTCCGAATTTCCCTTGGGATTGGCAGAGGACATCACCAATCTAATCAAGCGAGTCTGCTTATTCTTGTCGAGCATCTATTTTGATCTGACCAATCACGATAGCTATCTCAATCCCATCTGCCAAGAGATCCTCGACAAATCCAAGCGCAACGTCTTCGCTCGCTTCTTCGGTGCAAGCAAAGACGAAGGTGACATCATCGAATTCAAGGACAAGATCAACAGTGCAATACTAGCCTTTATCGTCAGTGCCTAGTTTTGAATCTTGTTTCTTGTTTACACATGCTGACGAACATCCCAGGCGGCCGGCGTCATCGGGGCGCGTGTCCAAGGTGCACAAGATAAGGCTGAACGCAAGGTACGGACTTTCTTTTGTGTCACCATTTTATTCGTAACCTCATCTGTCTTGCCTTATAGATCGCCGAATACAAAGAACTCATCAAAGAGCTCCCACGGGCCAAATCCGCTGGCTGGAACGCTGCTGGTCGTTCCAATGCCCACGTCTCGTGCTTCGAAGGCACTCGCGAGGGCGTGCTCCAAACGATTAACGACTGGATTTACGGTGACCCCTCCACAACTCCTCGTGTCTTCTGGTTGAATGGCTTGGCCGGTATTGGCAAGTCGACCATTGCTCGGACGATCGCTGAGAGGGCCTCCGAACGTGGCATTCTCGGCGGGAGCTTCTTCTTCTCTCGAAACGACAACGAGCTCAATAATGTCGAGACCTTATTCTCGACGCTCGCTCATCAACTTGCTCAATTCAATGCCGCGTACCTCGAGGCTGTCGCGGCCGCCCTTGCGAAAGATAGTGATCTCGGATCCAAGAATATGGCGACGCAATTTGAAAAATTGTTCTTCGATCCAATTTCGAGAAGCGACCCCGAGAGGGCCGTGCTCCTCCTCGTCCTGGATGCCCTCGATGAGGCATCGCCCAAAGACGCCGTGAAGGAAACCTTGCAGCTCCTCCTATCCGTCGACGTTCCTTTTGCTCTTCGGGTCTTTCTCACAAGCCGCCCCGAGGCACATATCCGTCGCGTTTTTGACAACGACAGACATCATTCCCGGTGTGTACTCCACAATATCGAGGATTCGATCGTCAAGGGCGACATCCGGCGTTTCCTTGAACACAAACTTCCTACAATCCCCAAGGAACTTGGTATCCCTCTTCCGTATTGGCCATCACCCTCCGACTTGGACGCCGTGGTTGACAAGTCGGATCGGTTGTTCATTTTTGCTATGACTGTGGTTCGCTTTGTCGCGGATGACCGGGTTCCCGATCCTAAAGGACGCCTTACTCAATTGCTTCGTGCACAGGTTGCCTCAGGGTCATCGCCCTATCAGCAGCTTGACCAACTCTACCTCCATGTCCTTCAGAGTGCTGTTGACGGGGTTGTTGATGTTGAACATCTTGGTTGCCTTCACGCCACTCTTACTGCCATCGTGCTCTTCCGGAATCCCATCCCCCTTGCCGCCCTTGCTGCGCTCATTGGCTATGATCCAGACCAAGTCCTGCTTTCACTCTATCATCTTCATTCCATCATCCTTGTCCCTTCCACAATTCAGGATGCTCCCAAGATCTATCATTTGTCTTTTCCAGACTTTATCACAGATTCCTCAAGATGTACAGATACAAAATTTTATGTTGATATCCAGAGCCAAGAAATATCTCTGTTGCTTCAGTGTCTGGGAACAATGAAGAAGTCATTGCACTTTAACATGGGAGGCTTTGATATAGGTCCATACACACCCACCAGTTTCTTTGAACATCTTGATTCTATAGGAAGGGTGATTGGACATTTTCCTGTAATCAATTCAATGTCCAACAAAGATGTCTCTCAGGATACTCTCAATTTACTTATTTCCCCTGAGCTGGGATATGCATGTCAATTCTGGTGCTCTCACCTTCTCAAGATAGAAAATTCTACTTCTGATGTGGTAGACCAGTTGAAGGCCTTTTCCTTTAAGTATCTTCTCTTCTGGGTAGAGGCAATGAGTCTTCTTGGACTTGTTGAGCCTGCAAGAGTTGCAATGAGAGATGCTCATCAATGGGCTGTAAGTGTTACTCTTGTTTTGTTTTTCACTCAATACTGAAAGAGATATCTGGCAGAGTAAATTAGGCTGTAAAAAGGATCTGATTGATATACTGTATGATGGCTACAGATTGATCTGGCTGTATCAGTCTCACATCTCAAGCTATACTATGAATGTCTATTTAATTGCTCTTCCCTGGATGCCTCAGAATACTCTTCTCTCCAAGACATATAAATCTCTCACTACTTCTAAAGTAGTCTGTCCCAAGTCTCTCATATGGTCACCTATGCTTAGTAGTGAAAATATACCTTATAAGAAGGAGTTGTATTCTGTGACTTATGCATCTGATGGGAAATATCTTGCAACTGGTTCTGAAGATGGCAGTATTGACTTGTGGGATGCGTTTTTCTGGAACTTATATTAGATCATTTGAGACTCAATTTCCTTACCAGATTAACAAGATTTGCTATTTATCTGATAGTCAATCTCTTATCTCTATGAGTATCTTTTATAAAGAAGTCTATCTTTGGGACATTATTACTGGAAAACATGTTTTGATCTTTCAAGGTCATTCTCGCTATCTCAATGATATCTCAGTCACATCAGAGCAATTGGCAACTGCATCTGATGATAAAACTGTTAAAATCTGGAACATTGAGACTGCTCAGTGCCAGTCTACTCTTCAGCACTCTGATCCAGTCTACTCAGTATGGTTGAACTCTAATGGAGACAGACTGTTGTCAGCTACAGTGAATGAAGTTCTAATATGGAACCCAACTACTAAAGAGCAAGTCAGAGCAATATCTAAACCTGGGTTGAAGGAACTGATTGTCTCATCCTGTGGAAACTTTCTAGCTTGTGCTTTTAAAAATACATTAGAAATTTCTAAAAGTCAAGAAGTAGAAACTTGTATCAAAAGTATTCAATCTACTAAGTCTCAGAGTGCTATGTTTTCAAGCTGTGGCAACTATATTGCATTTCCTCAACAGGATATTATTGTGATTTCTAGATTTCAATTATCTGATAAATCTGAGATCAGACTTCAGGCTAATATGAAGCAGGTTGTATTCTCTCCAGATAGCAAGCAGCTGGTATCAGGTAAGCTTGCTTTACCTTTATCTGTTTATAAATTGATCTGATATTCTTATACTTAGTTAATAAACAAACTTTTTCATTATGGGATTTGAATACTGGAACCAGTCAAATTGCTCTTGACTCTACAAGTAACAAGCTAGTACTGGCAAGAGTTAGATGTATAGTTATTTCTTGTAATCAGGATTTATTTGCAATAGGCACAGCAGTATCTCAGGATTCTGGATTTCTTACAATCTGGAATTCTCACACTAAGACTAATAACATAGTCTTTAATACTCAGAGTCAAGATTATTGGATTGCTCTTGCATTTTCATCTGATAACTTACTACTTGCTGCTGGGAGTGATGAGTCTAGAATTTTGATTCTCAATCTACAAACTCAAGAAGAGAATTCTACTATCCAGTATTCAGAAGAACAAGTAACTGAAATGGCTTTTCAGATTGAAGATAAATGTACTGCTCTTATTTTTTCATCTGATAACTTGCAACTTGCTGCTGGAAATGATAAAGGCAAAGTTTGGATATTTGATATCAAGACAAGAAATCAAATGTTTTATCTTAATACTAAGACTACAAATCAAATTCAGAGAATTGTGTTTTTGGATAATAATCAGAAATTAATTGTTGCAAATTTTAAGATAAAATATCAGTACAATTTAATGTTAGAAGCACAGCAGATGTTAATTTCTAATGAAAGGAATAAAGATCTTTACACTCAAGACTGGGTAACACAAGATATCTGTATTACACAGAAGAATCTAGTGTTAGCCAAGTTAACAAATGAGAAATATTTACCTGTGATTCAGATACCTAATTCTGTCAATAGAGATTATATTAAAATTTTCAAGATAGATAAATATGTGATACTCTCATTTGATAATACTGGATATATTTTGACAGTCCCCAGAGTAATCCAATAGATATAGAAAATAGTTGTATATTTTTAGTTAACAATTAAAGAATTAAAAGATATAATAACTGATAAGTACAGCATAACTATTATAAATAATTAAGCATCTTGTATTAGTAGTAAAACATTACTAAGGTGTATAATCTTAGAATTATAATTTGTAAAAATATTCTCAAGTATATTTTAATCTGTTTTAACAAAAACTAAAGGTAGTAAGTACTAAGATTGTATTTGTTGAGATTATCTTTAGTATTATTATGACAATTATTTAATACTAATTTAAGAGATATTAAGATAGCTTGAAGAAAAAATTGAAATACTAGTAAAAGTTTGGATCAGTACTTAGAGTAATTCTTTAAATGAATTTAATGGAGATACAGTAAGTTAGAAAATAGGAATAGTATAGTTAGTAGAGATTAGAAATATTAGAAACAGCAGAGCAGATTAGTGAAACCTCAGATCTACTAAAAAAAAGTTTTATTAAAAAAGCAAAGAGTCTAGAACAAAGAAGAATAAGAGAACATTGGAAGAAAGTCAGAATTGAAAAATAATAGAAATAGTTAGAAAGGTCAAAGCTAAACTAAAGAAATAATTGATATATTACAAGTTACTGTTACATATGTAATATATAAGATTTCTACTATATTCCTTTAATAGAGAGTCTATAGACTTAAACTCTTAATTAACATTCTAGCTAATTATATTTTCTCATTATCAATATTTTAGAATCTATATATTAGATTATCTTATATAGTAATTCTAATACATTTTAATGAACTTATGGGTCCTCAAATTCTTGATCTAGTAGAAGTCAGCTTCTCTTTCTTTTCTTGGATAAATAAAAGTATATTCAATAAGGTTTCTTTGTAAAAAGTTGTTATCTGATATATACTAAAACTACTCAAAGTTGAAAGAATAAAGACGAGAATATAATATATACTACTATAGAGCTTTTTCTAGTCTAAGTTCACATATCTAAATAATATCTGAATATCAATATCTTACAGCTAGTTATATCACTGAAAATATTATATATATAGTTTTCTAAAAGTCTATACCAAATTGAAATATATCTTATTCCATTTAGTCTAACTAAGTATATAACTGATTTTTGTTAATCAATCTATATTAATCTCACTTTGAATGCTTATTGAATATATATTTCTAAGAAAAGTAGACTAGTAATTCTTTTTCTCTAACTACCTGATATGACTATGAGAGAGAGATTCTTCAAAAGAAGAGATGAAAGTTTCTAAATAGAAAGTAATTGTTATATGTTGTGGGGTAAGAGGGTCGAGGGAAAGAGTGATTGAGTGATAGAGTGGAGTTGAAGGAATTTTGTCAAGGTTCGGGCACGGCGCTATAGCCGAGGATATTCCCAATGTATACGCTTTCCACTTTGGGTTGTGTTTCCTTTTATATTCTCTATCCTTTTTCGGTCTCTTTTCTTTTTCATCATCTCTTTCTCTTTTCGGACTCACCTCCGTGCATCTTTCCGAATACGGTTATGTTTCCTCATTGGTCTGCGATCCTTTGCCGCTGATTCTTTTTTCTTTTTTTTTTGTTCTGTCGCCTTTCCATGGTTCCTTTTAACCTCTACACTCCATTTCTAGTATCCTTCTTTCCAGGATTGGGACGAGTAGCCCATTTCCTGCCCGAATCACTCGAACTCCGTCAATTATCTGAAGATTCGAGGCTGGGATCGCGACAAGCGTTCGACCGTCTGCGCTGTGCCGGGGGAGCAGCCGCGTCAAGCAAATAGATATCGACATTTGATCGTTGCTTGGCTAAGAATCGGAGGATGAGAGATGGATTAGAGTGACGAGGGTTTCCTTTATTTGTTAATTCTCCTTCCTCATTTTCATTCCTGATGGCCGTTTAGAATTTCTTAGGTTTGAATTTCTCTTTCTACCTTTTGTCTTCTATCGAAGTTTAGGCGTACAATATGTATATAAGACTGGGATTCGTGTTTTGTTAGAATTTTACGTCCATTCCCTGTGAAATCCCCCCTCAGTGTGAAAACGCGAAACCGCATTTCCTTGAACTTTCGTCAGCGCTTATCCTGCGTATCAGCGTTATACACCATCATTCGGTGTTTTGTCTCTTAGTCATTCAGTGTACCAGCTATATACCATTGGATAATGACCAGTCAGGCGTACTGGGTCCTTTGGTGAGTCTCATCAGCAAATTACAGCGTTTATTTGTTTGTTTCAGGTACTATACACGGGACTTCGTTCTTGTGTTCTACGATTCTCATTCTTGCCGACAACCTCCCATATTCTTGCTTCTCTTGATTCCATTCTAGTTAACACTCGGCCACCATCCCTCTTTTTCCCGCACGCTCTCCCTTGTGAGAGTGTTCCCATAGAGCTCCGGTAGCTCTTCCCTTCCTTCTTCTCTCACGCGTGGTACCCGCTACATTATATACCTTATTCATCTCTTTACTCTAATTCTTTGAAAACAAAGAGATCTCTAATTTCTAATAGTAATATAACTTGAAGTACATTTAGTTTTAGTTTTCTCTAATCAAAGGATAAGAGAATCTAAAGTTAGATCAATCTAACTTTTCTTTGGAAAATATCTTTAAAGAATAAAAAGCTAGAATAGATAGTTATAAGTGAGTTAGAATAAAACTATAATCATCTTATCTCTTGGAATAGATAAGAGTATTCATGTAGTGTATCAACTCTTCTTAATTAAATCATATCAGCTAAGTTGAGGTAGAGAAGAAAACTTCCAACAACAATCTAAAGAGGACTAGATAGCAGAACTATTACTCAGATATTTCTTTAGAGAATAACTGCTGGCAGAATTAACTTCTATACTACTAGTCACAGAACTTAGACTGGAATAAAAACTAGGATGTCTACTACAGGGACTAAATTTATATAGAACTTGAAGAGGGTTATAATCAGTAGGGTTCCAGTATCTAGTAAGTCTGCCTCTTCTGCCTTTGAGAATCCTATATACATAGATTTTTCTCTAAGGAAAATTCTGGCTTGTTTAATTTGTCCTATATAATTTGTGATCTTCCAGGTATCTAGAAAGTTCCTATGCAAATGATAGAAGTCCTATATATACATATATGAATTAATTTTTCTAATAACAAGTATAGCATAGATAGTATAAAAGTAAAAAAAAAAAAACATAGAAAACTTATAGAGAAATAGAAAGTGTTAGTTATTATTTTTATATATAAGAATCAGGTCTACTGAGATATAAGAAAAAAAGAACAAGAAAAAATACAATATCTAGAGGAAGAAAGAAAATACTCAATCACTAGAGTAAATGATAGTAGTAAAGATATCTTTATAGTCTGGATAAGCTAAATAAGTAGGCTTAATTCATATCCAATAGCAATATACAGGTACTCTGGTTTATACCAGAGAGTAATAAACTGCCAACCCTTCCAATGGTATAAAGGTAACCAGCTCTGATTATCTCTCTCTAATAGAAATGTACTAGATCTTCAGTACCCTGTTTTATTATAGATGTGTTATTTTCTACTGGTCAAGCATTATCTAGAGATTATTTATGAGCTCATAACTTCTGAACTTTTAATTAACAATGTATAAGATAATCAATAAGAAAATTTTGATTTATTAAAATAGACAGAACTTTTGATTTATTTTAGTATTAGAAAATGTTAATATAATTCAGTACACTCCATGTTTTTTGATATTTAATCAATAAGTACAAAGTCAGACTTATATCTTTGATATAAGATTAAAACTATACTTCAGATATTCTAATAGTATTTATTTAACTCTAATATAGATTTGTTATCTCATTCTAAATTATCATTAATATAAATAACTTGATTTCATTATTTATTCTACTTTCTCTATATATTGTTATTCATTATAACTACTTTCTATAGTAGATATAGCATTGACTTTTGAGATTCAATAGTATATAAAAAGTATAGTATATATCCTAAAGTATTTGTCTTTATATATACAGATTTATAATTCATTCATTATATCTATACTCTGGGAATAATTTCTATTTCTTTGATATTATTTTGATTGTTACTAAATATGAGTTTTGAAATATATTTGACATTTTGATCTTTCAATAACTTAAAAACTTATAAATTAGAATTATTTTCTCTTAGTGTACATCTTTGGATTGAAGAAGTTAATATAAATCACTGATAATCACTCTCTTTTAAATCTATTACAATTTAGAATTTGAAATTCAATACAGTTTTCTTTCTTCCATTTTTATTTATCTACAGATATATTAAATTTTATAAGTTAATTGAATTCATTTATATATAGTAATTTTTGATGATAACTAATCTTCAATTGTTTACAAGAATTTGTTAACACTGTACTGACTACATATTTACATATTTATAATAATTTATATCATAGTCTATTTCATATCTTCAAAGTATCCAGAAATTCTCTTCTATACTTGATCAAAGCTCTATCAATTGGTACTAATCTCTATCTTAGTTTTATTCAAGTTTTATTATTTGGTCTAAAAAGACTGTTCCTTTATATCTATCTTTCTCAGTCTTGATAGTCACGGTATATATCTACTCACTAGACCCTGAGGCGATGCTTTCTTGGATCCACCATTCTATAATATGACAAGTCGGAGAGATGCAGTCGATCAGACTACATATGATAATCAATGGTTCAACTCCGAGTTGTATGATTTGCATTCTTGGTAACATTGAAGATATGTAAATGGATTCAAAACAATTGTTATGGATTACAAAGAGTATGTTGCAACAAGAATCAATGTTGACTTCCAATCAGGCACTCATTGAAACAGAGCCCGGAAATGTGGTTGGGTTCTGTTGATCCAATGTAACCTGGTTCAACACAGTAACACGTCGTGGATCAAATGCCCCACCCCTTCCGGGCAAGTGAGGACGCTCAATCATCGGATCTTGGATTACACTGCTGACAAGTCAGACATGGAAGTTATTTTTAGATATTAAGGAATGAAAACATACACGACATTGAGCGAGGAGTTGACTGTCTTGGTTTCTGGGGCACCGAGCACCAGGAGCTTTTCGGCAATGGTCGCTTGGAAGAAAAGACCAACAGATCCCTCCTGTATTCCGGTGAGGATTTCCTTCGATACCAGGGATGGAACGTACAAAGGATGCCTGCATTGCGTCTTTTGATACTTCAACGCTACCAAGGAAATTGACGAGTGCTCCAGATTCTTCAAATTTCTCTCCCTGAAGCTGCTGCTTGTATTGGTCTCTGGTCAGGTGCTTTCCGTTCAAAGTGATGGTGACGTTTTGTGAAATGAAAGAATTGAATGCAGCATCGAAATCTTCTTGGGTTGTAGTCTTCAAAAGGGCAGTGAGGTGTTGCTTGACCCAGTTGGTAAGGGATGGAAGAACAATAGCGGAAGTCATTGTGTGGTTGATAGCAGTAGCAAATGAGATGTATGAGTGTGCGTGTTAAGAATTCAATGCTGAAGATAATGGGATGTTCTCTGCAACGTATTTATATCACGCCGCTCTCACTACGCCTCAAACAACGTTGGCTCAGGTTAAACTCGCACCGCCCATAGTGTAAAGGTGCTGATCAATCCTGATATTGAAGAATGTTCGCACGAATTATTGCAGTGAGAGCCAACGACCGGCTGGAGCTCAAGCTTCAATGATGGTCAATTACCGATCGTGGAGTGAGCATCAGCGTCGGTAGTTTCACACAACGTATGGAACTCACTGTACGCCACTGAACACAGATCAGACCAGAGGTGGATCAGTCATTTCCATCCCGGGGGCAATGATTGGTGTCATTGGTGATCACCTCCGAGATTATCGCTGTTGGTCAGGAGGAAAATCGTTCAAGGCAAGAGACACCGGACAGGCCGAATCGCTGATGCGCCGAACCTTCAGCCTCAAAGTACGACCCTAATACCCAAAATTAGCTGTTGCCATCGGCCACCCCACTCGCCGACTCTGATTACATATCAATACGTCAAGGGATGTGCTCGACGCTCAGGAAAACCCTCACCGACAGTGCTCATTGTGAGATCACGCGCGACCTGACCCATGGGGAATGTAGTTCATTTCATCAACTTTGACTCGACGGCCAACTTTTGACAACATGGCTCAATGTAGGAGCAACAACAGTCTAAAGTCCGAGGAGCTGGATTCTCGTTCCTGGTCACAACCTCGAATCCCCGTGGGCGGTCTTAATATATAGGGTTATCAGGGTCGCAATTGTAGCATGCGAACTGCAACAGGTTCCGAACACGCCGATTTTCAGTGCGGACCTACGTCACGGTTCAATGACGTGAGGCTAGCGTTCATATTATCTTTACGTACTTTTTGACATCCGCAATTTATGGCAGTATGTGTGTGGGCCTTGCTTGATTTACAGGTGGGGCTCCCGCAATCGACGACGTTCCCGGTTTCATACAGGAGGACGTAATGCTGAGAGTAGCTGAGATGTCGGTGACCTGCGAAATGGAGGTGAAAGTACCCACCTGGCAACGTCGATGGTAGTCACCGAATCTAAGTGGAGTGTCAACGAGAGCACCTCGAGCAACGGAGATAAAAACAACGCACGTTTCGTACTCGCACATATCTCTTCGAAGGAGGTGGGAAGAGGTGGAAGGTCACCTAAAAGTGGGGGTTCTTGAGAATTCTTCCTCTCATTATATAGCATCTCCTGGGCAGGCGTCGAGGGATCCGGATTTATGGTTCAAATAGAAGTTCACACGACTTCCAAGAACTGTCAGAAGTCGCAGAAATTACAGCAATTGAGAGCGCGTCCACAAGATATCTTAATCCCCAAAGTTGAATGAAAAGGGAATGGGATCATAGGAAATACTTGCGATACTAGGGAGTAAAGTTCGTTCCATGAGTCATCATAAAAGGATACGAACCAATACGGGTAATACACTTACTGGGAAACCCCAGTATCTCGGACTTGGAACCATGCATTACAACGCGCAAGTGATCAAGTACACAGATACGAGGGAGTGCTTATTGATGCCGAGCTCGAATGTCACTATGATCAAAGCTAAGAGAAGCACAGAACGTGAGCGGGCATCAAAACGAACACACCATAGACTCACTTTGAAGGGGTACCTGTCACCGGAATCATGATCCATGCGGACGAATACGAGAACACGCACCATTCCAGCGATGATAAATACAGCATTTCGGTCTTGTGTATCCCACGTGTGTAGACAAAACGAGATATGTTTATAAAAGATTTTGGTGGCTCACAAAGACTGAATTGCGGCGACTATTCTTAATGAACTCTATCCTGTGGAGAAACGACCCTTGAGCGTTGAAACCGCTGTTTTCAAGTACGAAGAACTCATGACACTACCATCTTAGGAAACAGGAACGAGAGTCCGCCAATCGAATCTAAGAAGCAGGGCGCATGTCGTATCGTTTAACAGCATCGAGAACGAAAGAAGTGAGAGGGAAGCTTCGAACAAAGACAGCGTGGATGAGTCTAGGCATGATATCAACAATTGGAAGCGCAGAAGACAAGATATCCCGTCGTTTTCGTAGGTGAGATTCCAAATTAGACGTTTGAATGCATAGCTCCCGTTTCCCTGTCAGTGAAACCCTCTTAACATACAATGTCATCACGTACGAAAGACCCGCGACAGTCGTAAGAAGCGACGACATGTCGAAATGTAGCGATCCTGCGTCGCACCCCCGCCAAAAGCACGACCGATCGATATCCATATATGGATAGATATTGGCCAGTCAGAGGAAGAAGACGTCCCAGGGGGTAGTAATCCGACTCTTTTATAGTTTGAGGGTGGGCGACCTTTCCCCAATCAAAGGTCTTTCTGTCAGAAGTCGAGAGGAAGACTCCCTATTTGCTTGATGTCTCTGAACCCGAGCCTCAATAGGTACACGAGGCAAAATGACCGGCGGAGTTATTCCCAACGTTGAGAAGAGCAGGATGTGGGGTCACATGTGGCGTTTGGAGACAAATGTCAAATTACAGAGTCATTCAGCCTGGACGCAGTGATTTTGAGCGAAGAATTGTGCCTTGAGAAGCAGAACGCGGGGATATTCACCTCCGATGAGCGCTCAATGTTCGCATTTACCAGAGACAGTCAGCGCGACCGTTTCAGACCTGAATCGATGCAAGAGAAAGCCAGAGATGAGTCGTGTGAGTCGTAACGCGTCGCGCGATAAGCAGTAGGGTCCACGCAGTGATAATCAGGGCAAAGGGTGATGAGACATTGCTAGGACCAAGTAATAGATGTCACAGAACCAAGAAACGCAATCATGAGGTGGCGTCGAACATCGATCGTGCCCTCATTGCACATCAGAACATTGCCCGTGACCGTCCGAGATGACTATTTCATCTGGAAAAACGATTCCCTTTCTCTTTGTGCGGGGCGAGATGGGTGATTCACGGGAGAGGTACGCGAGAGCTCCTTCGCGCTGCGAAAATGGTGAGACCAAGTCAGATTCAGGAAGGAAGGCAACATACAATTGAAGCTGGCATACGACGCTGAATCTGTGTCGGAGTTCCCAGGCTGGTGCCTATAATAGCTGGCGAAGTGCAAAGATACTTTAAATAAGAGAAACTCGTACGATGGATCGGAGAAAATGGACATACACCGAGCATACGAGTTGCTATTCCTGTTGAGGGAACGAATGGTGATGATACATTGACGCAATGAATTCTGCTCTTCACGTGATTGATGTATTCTGGTTTTAGCCTCTTCAATACGAATTTTAAGCCTAGAGCATTGCTTCTCGAGGACGCTGCTTTCACCCTCGTGTATGAGGGTCCGTTCGACGAGTTGAGGGACCTCCGCTTGGATGGCACAAGCGAGTTCCGTTAATGGGAGAGACATTCTATATTAAGTAGAAGATAGGACTCGATAGAGCTTTGAAAAAAGGTGCTGGTGGGATAGTGGTATAGAGAAAATGTTGGATAAGTGCTTACTTGCCTCGAAAGAGTACGATAACTGTTGAACGTTGACCAGCCATCATCAAACAGACCACGCGCTAATGTTGAGCGCTCGGTCGTGTGGCCAGCCTCCGCACCACCCAGCTTGGCTTAGCTGTCAAGGCAGCCTACCTTGAGCAGTCGGAGCCAAAACCAACAGAATCGTGACTATGATCCAGAACAAATCCAGTGGAGGCCACGAGAGGGATGTTTACGTGACAGCAAACACTTTGGAGAACGAGGTGCGTCTTCGCGTTCCCCAAGGCACCTGAACTGAACGCAGATACTACATACTGTAGCTCAGGGTACTGGAGGAAAAGTATATCCGAGCGCAACAGAAGTTGTCAACCTTGTGAAACAGAGAGGAGAGCTCGATGAAGTTCTAAAATTGTTCCAGACGATAGAGGACGACGAGAAACATATAACAGCGGGCTTGAGGCGAGATTTGGAGGATCTACAGGGGGCAAAAGTGCACGGATCTTGGCCACCAATGATTCCCGGTAGCCCACTCAACCACTCACCTCAGTCCACCGGCCTTTCGAACTGTCAGGGGAGTGTTGGTACTACCTCCGATCCCTCACGGGATCCCGGTATCCAACACCCAAGGCGTCATCTGTTTGCTACGTCGCAGAAGGTTAATCTCAGCGCTCGCAACATTGATGAAAGATATAACTTACCCAAGAGAATGGCAACTCTGACAAGACCCAAACATACGGGGAGAAGCATCCTGAGGAAGGCAACAGACAAGACCCGGTGCTATGTAGGGAAGCCCTTCCTTGCACTTTGCAAGAAAAAGACCACAACCACTCCGAAGAAAAAGAGAAACGTGGAGCATGAGCGCACCAATAGCAATGGAAGCCATACCAGCTGCGGGATTTTTCGGTATACCTCCCTCTCCTTCTCGCTCACGGTCGACCCTGCGTTTCCCAAGCTGTAATTCGCTCAAAGACCTTGAGGGGATGGGCTCCTTTGCGATTCGCTCTTGAGCCCGTATACCATCGTTATTGTGATGTGTTGATCTCATGTATGGGGCCCGATCACGCTGTTTGATGCTATAAATTATATGAACACCCTGGATTCTACGGAGTCCTTGCTCACAACCGCCAAGAGCGTACAGTGCGCCTAAAATCGGACACATGGTCCCCGAACCAGACATCAGTTAGTTCCAACATTGATCACCGCCCATTGATAAGGAATTTGGTGGACTTAAATAGGCGAAACGAGGAGGATGCAAGGCTGACCCCTGCACTTGGGGTAGATTGCAGGGCGCTCAGGGACTGGAATGGAGAACACTGGTCACTTGAAGGCTAGGAGGATAAACTGGGATAAATGAGAACCCGAGGTCAAGGGTTTGAACTTTGAGAGAATGCCGACACGTACGTGAGTCCCCTCATGCACTCACGCTGCCATGCCATATGTTGTACGGCTCCAAGAGCGAGAAGGGCATGATAGATGGGCATAAACCCCGCGCTCCCTAGAACTTTCTCCAGGAAATCATGTGTGAGGGTGTTCAGGTGAGTTGGTGTTTCGCAATCCCGAAGGAGAAAGCCGCCAAGAACTCGATGCAACGTGCGACAACGTTGGAACTCCGTAGATGCTGCTTTCCATGGAACCCGGAGAAGGTTAAAAGAGAGACAGAACTACGGCAGTATTTCCTGTCAGAATCCGTTCGTTTCCACTCGAGATAAATGATACCTGAAGAACTTGCTGAGCTCTAAACGCAGGGAATGATGGCTGCTGCGTCTGTGGCGTACGCGCATTTCGCGATTTCGACCCTCTTGCGATGTTTCCTTCAATGAATAGCATTGTAAGGGAACTTCTGTTGCTGGATAAGCGTTGTGGCAAATACGTAGCGTATGCGACGTCTTATTCGAGCTCCATTTGTTCGGTTGCCGGGTGGAAATGGTGTTGAATCGGGCAATGACACCTTCAAGTGAACTTGAGAAGTCGCGATTGTCGACCCCATTCTGTCACCCATTAAAGGAGCAGCAAAATGGACGACCTTAAATGCCAATGATCAACCCGCCTTGTGCAAAAGCTTCTGTGGCACTTTGAAGTGGACGTACCTTTTCTAGCAGACCAAACGGAAGAGCATCATTGGACGACACGATGACATTGAATGCCATGGCTGGGCGCTGGGAGCACGACTGCTATGGCAATATGTTACGAAAATGAGCAGAAAGTCAAAGCCTGTTGATATCAGAAAGCTGGTGCTGGCAAAAGGTACGACTTACGAGTCTCGCCACTTGTGCTGGTATTGCCGACTGATTGATGGCAGTTTTGGCGGAATTGATGAGGAGCGCGCATGCCGAGAGTGTGCCGAAGTCCGCAGATGGAGTTTTGCATTCCACCCAATCATCGAGTTCAATTATAACTTTTGGTTAGACGTCGGAAACATGTACGTTCTTGCACAAACACCACCTCCACCGGACCCAATGTTGCTCTGAATGCAGAGGTTGTCCACCTTCTGACCGAACCAGACTCGGCCGACTCGGTTCCGGGAAGACCTCCTGGCTTGCTCACGCGGTTTCAACATCAGCAGATTGGGCATGTTTCAATCTGTCCCTGGCCGTTATTCCACCCGGTTTTTGGAATTATACACTCTTCGAGCTGAGTGATGCGGATAGCATGGAGGCGGCGTACGTTTCTTTCTACCTTTTTTATCCAGGAAATCCTCGTCAATCGGGCTTTTCCCTGGGACCGAGAACTAAATCCCCCGATCTGCCATTCTTGATCTGGAAGGTCTTCACGATTGTCGTATCGAACTCCATACCCAGGGACGGAATACACGATACCGTGGCTACCATCCGCCCAATCGACATCAGACGTTCTCCATAGAGTCTAGCTCTATCTATTCATCAGCACCTAGCGTAAACCGTCTGAATCGAATCCTTTCCAACCTTAACGGTCCCAGATTTTCGGCCTCTCCCAACCCTACACATGCGACACATATAACATGGGGAGCATATGTGGGGCTTTCCCAACTCACCCACCTATCTCCCCTCTTCCTGAGATTCCTCATCCCACCCACCATGGTTGCAATCGTGTATAGTCGCACGTATGCCCTGAACGCTGCAGCCTTCGCAGGTGCATTACTATCACTCCTCATCCTCACATCCATTCTTCGCATACTGCGAAGACGCCCCAAGGTCTCACCTCTACCACCAGGCCCCAAAGGTCTACCTCTCCTCGGGAACGTCCACCAACTACCCGCAGTATACCAAGAGCGGGCTTTCGCAAAATGGGGTCGTGAATTCGGTTTGTCTCGTCCCCGTCGCATTGTGTTGCATGAATCGAATACTGATCCGTGTATTCATTGATAGGCGCCATCGTCCACGCCAAACTTTTCAGAAAAAATGCAATCATCGTCAACACCGCAGAGGTAGCGAGGGACCTGATGGAGAAGCGCAGCGGAAATTATTCGGATCGACCGGAGTTCATCCTGCTCAACGATTTGTAGGCACATATTCCCAAGCTTACGTTACACACAACTCAAATTCCTCCCCGCAGAATGGGTTGGGAAAACGTCGTGACCCAGATGCGATATGGCTCTCGGCACCGTCGACACAGGAAATGGATCCAAGACGCTTTCCAAGGCAAAGAGACTCTTGAAAGCTATCGCTACATACAACTGAGAGAACGAAATATCGTTCTGGCCGGTCTCCTTGCGTCTCCCGAAGCGTTCGTGAAGCATTTAACTCGGTAAGGATACTAATTACCGTGCGGACCCGCTCTGACTTCTTTGCATATATAAGTTTTTCTGCGGCTATGATTATGGAAATCACATATGGTCATCGAGTCGTCTCGGACGAGGACCCCTTCATTGCCATTACAGAGGAAGCTGGAACGGCCACCGTTCGAGCAGGCAGGTTTGTAATAGACACTCTCCGGTACCGGAACCCCGATTTACATTTCAATTATAGCCCAGGAAGCATGCTGGTTGACTTTTTCCCAATCTGTACGTTTCCGAGCGAACCTCCGAAACACCATTGCTTTGCTCACAAAACACGCCTTACAGTGAAGTATTACCCTACCTGGCTTCCTGGTTCAAGTTGGAAAACAAATGCCCTCAATGTCCGCGTGTTGGTACAGAGAGTAATGGACGTACCCTACAACATGGTGAAGAATAAGATGGTATGTCAACTAACAAGCACTGGCCTAAGCATTCATCCGACTCTTTGGAAATTCAGGCAGCAGGAAATGCATGGTCCTCGTTCACATCCAGTCTCCTGGAAGAGTGCTACCGTAATGGGAATATCTCACCCCAGGACGAATGCGACATCAAGGGCGCCGCATCGGTGCTGTACGCAGGTGGGTTACATATACTACCATCCCCAGAGGCCTCGACTCTGACGTTTTATGTAGCTGGAACCGAAACAGTACGTCACGATCATACACGCTGGTCGCATTGTCTGCTCACCTGGTCTCAAGACCACCACAGTCCTTCTCACATTCCTCCTCGCTATGGTTCTGCATCCGGACGTTTTCAAGAAAGCGCAAGCAGAGTTGGACAGGGTTGTTGGTCATGACCGACTTCCTGACCTTCATGACCGAGCATCCCTACCCTACCTAGATTGTGTGATTAAAGAAGTCTACAGGCGAGTCCCTTCGCCGATCTCCTCGGCTCTCGGAAAATTCTGATAGAAAATTACAGATGGCATCCCCCTGTTCCACTCGGTCAGTCTCTCGTAAACTCATCGCATACAATATCGCTCATTTCGAGTAGCTATTCCACATGGATCGATGAAGGACGATGAGTATCGAGGCTTCCATATTCCAGGCGACTCCATGGTCATTCCGAATATCTGGTCAGTGTACCTTTTTTCTCGTCATCGTCCTCGTTTACTTGCCTCTTTACTCATTTCCGCCTCTTTTTCAGGGGAATGTGCCAGGACGAACGGAACTACCCCCAACCCGATCAGTTCATTCCAGAACGGTTCCTAAACCTTAAAGGCGGAAAGGATGAACTCCTTGACCCTTGTAATCTCATTTTCGGTTTCGGCCGCAGGTCAGTCAATAATCATCATTCTTGCCCTGGAAACGCGGTCATTGATCAGAATTCCTCATCATGATTTCGAGAAGACTTTGCCCTGGTCGCGAATTTGCGGATATGAATGTTTTCCTCGTCGCGTCCAGCATCATCTCAACAATGAACGTCGCTAAAGCGCTAGACGAAACCGGACAGGAAATCACACCTCTTGAAGACTTCACTTCTGGGTTTGTCAGGTGAGACATTGATAATGAACGCTCGGCAGTGTACAAGTGTTTGTTAGTCTGACACATGACCATCAGCCGCCCCAAGGATTTCGCCTGTCGATTCGTCCCAAGGTCAAAGAAGGTCATCCACCTGATTGAGCAGATGAATGTCTCTAATTAGTCTTTTCATCGATGTCAAACAAACTACATACCCCGCTGAGATGTATATGATCCCTCATTTGGAGAGTAAACTTGTAACCTGTACACAAAAAACATCTAATTGTAGTTGTAGTCTTTATATGATGGTCGTCTCATTTCATTTGTCTTTGGTGGTTTATATACTATTGGTGATGATTATGGCATTTTCCGACTGATCATGGCACAAAACGTCGTTATTATCAAGTACTAGCGTTGTCAGCACCCTGTTCCTTCGCTTCTTGAGCCGCGATTCGTATCCTGATGTCAAAGAAATGAACATGAACATCGATGAATTCGAATGACACAGAAGACCTCATGAAACCCTCACTTATTCCGAGCAGCAAGCACCCTGATTGTCCGCTCGCGCTCAATCTCTGTCATATGTTCCCAATTTGCGATTCTAGATAGGGTCTGGACAAAAACGGAGAATTCAGTGCTCCACTGACAGATGTTTTCGAAGCGCGAATGTCCGAGACTTACCCCATCACTATTGACGACCATCGGTCCGAGCGCGTCGAGTTTTATCGCGTCGTCGGCGCTCACATCGATATTCTTAACATCCGTCGTAGGCCCAGAGGACGATTCGGGAGCAGGTAGCAGGTGGTCTGCGGGAGCTGACATACGCGTTGATGATGGTGTGGGACGATACAGTACAGACTGATGATGGATGACAGGTTACACTAAAATCCTAATCGCAGACAAAGCTTCGAAATTTATACAATATCTAGATCTCCCCGATTAAGGGGAACAATCTAGATAGTTCCAGCGATCGTGACCAATAATCGAGAAGGGGTACAAAAACAGAAAGATTCTCTTTTTTTAATATTTTGACTCAATACAAACCCCTCGAGAATTGGCATAAACATAAATAGTATCCGAGGATTGGACGACCGGGTGAGAGGGAAATCTCGGTAAATTAAACGCTGTGATGACAGGTAGTGTTACCAGGTGCTACGATTGTCGTTCGGCCGTTCTTCCACCACAAATTCGACAATGCCCTCAGGCGTTGTAGCCCAAGCACCCTGGGGAAGTGTCAATTCAATGCAATGGAAAGACGCATTTATCTTACCTTCCAACGAGACCTGTTCAAGCGAATTTGGTGCAACGGGGAAGGACGACCCGACATCACCTCTTCTACCTTCTCACGCCCCAATCTCGCCCGACTATGTCTCAACATTGGGGTATTCAGAGTCAAAGTGCGTAATTGACTTCCAGAATCAAGTAATTTGGGAAGTTCTTCCTGTTCTCGGCGTTTTCAGTTATCCATTTCCCAAAAATATTCAAGGAACGCACCAAGAGAGACGCATGAATGCCAACCCCAACTTCTTCGAGATGGGGACAATCAGAAAATAATTTTCGGAGAGTCTTCTTCCTCACGTAAGACGGGTTCATGTTAAGGACGCGCAAAGTTGTATGATGTCTGGAACGAAGATGCTGTACCACGCCGTCCAAGTTGACCGTGGCTCCAGAGGGATATCCCCGTTCCGTGAGGAGAACGAGTTCCTCGATTGGGGATTGGGAGGCTACTTGACGGATCCATCGGGAGAGATAGGGTGTCCCTGTCCGATCAGTAATTTTCTTGTGTCTGATGGTGAAACTCCGTAGGTTTGGGAGGTAAACTTGTGTTGTGGGTGGTCGGAGTTGCTGAAACCGGTTGGCAGTGGATGTCAGGAACGTGGCGAAGTTTTTGGGGGAAATAACCAACCATGTAGTAATCGAGCTGTAAGTCTTGCAACATAGAGAGCTCATTGAGAAATGAGAATACATCATCATTCGTGAGGGAGTACGAAAGCCCCAAAGTCAGGCTCTGGATTTGCTTTAGCGAGACAGCGAGAGAGCGGAGAACGCCAGGTGTGACCGAACCGCAGTTGTTCTGAATGGTTATGCAGCAGCGTGAGAAGTGCAAATCGCGAGACTCGAAGTATGACACGATACCTGTAAACCGAGGCTGATGAGGGTGCCCTTGAGTCTATCCAACCACTCGGGTAACAACTGCAGGATCGCACTCTTTGGGTCCTGAATCGTAAGGGATTCCAGACCTAATATCTGGACCAAGAGATGCGCGTTCTCATCGGACCCACATAATGACCCTACTGTGAGTTCCCTGAGATGCGAACATTTCGAAATTTGCGGGATGATTGTCTCCACCAGATCGGAGGGATAGGTCGAAGGTGTCAGCGTAAAGGAGCACAAGTTTATCCACTGTTGAATAGCATCTTTCAGTGTCTGAGAGAAGGCGTTGAGCGGCGCAGGACGTGATAGCAGGAATCCTAAGAGAGTTGATATCGATTGAGAGACTTTCCAAAGCTCGGAAGGAACGAGCACAACTCACCATTGATAGTCAGCTCCAGTACAAACGCGGAGTTCTTTGGGAGAAGAGCAGCAATGAATTGGGGATTCTGCAAGGGATCAGTCAGACTGCTGGTATCAGTATCATCATACTAAATGCTCACCAGTTCTTGTGATCGTCTCTTGAGATTGATGGTATTTGTGAAGGCTGGCGCAAGGGTCACGCTTCTGTATAGTAATCTCGAAGCTGCAGAGTGAAATTCATGGTTAACAAGTGCACATGAACAAAGTGCATGAAGGCAATCGTCCTCGAAGAGCTCTTCGGATATTCGTATCAATATGTCAGGTGGAAGTTGGGCAATGGTCATCCTCGACCTCTGTTCGGGCTCCTCGGGCGAGGCTGTGAAGGCGGAAGTGAGCGCGTCTAAACGTAAATGCCACGCGACGACGCGCCGATGACTCCACCCCAAGCTTGTCGCGGTATCGCGCTTTCTTGGCAATAGGTCTCTCAACCATGACCATGCCTCCATTGCCTCCTAGATGTGCTCGCCCATGCTCGTGCCTGTATGACGATTCTGCCCCACCTCCCCAACCCTCTGCCTCCCACAGAGGTTGAATATACACAATAGGATGGTATCGAACACCAAGGGCCCGTCTATCAAATCGTCGCGGGACCGTACTTCAAGCGAACGGTGACTGTAGTGCTTGGTACCGAGAAAACCAGTCAAACTGGAGCACAGGTTAGTCGACAAATTTGATCCGATTTTGTTTTTTAAAGTGGGTTCGAATGGGAATCATACTGCCAGACTCCCTTCACCTCCTCAACACGCATTCGTACAGGACCAGCAATGTCCACCCCGACACTATTTCCCGAATTGGTCCACCTTATTGCAGCCTCTCTTCTTTCCATTGGCGGCAAACAAGCAATCCAGCCTTTCGCACTCGTTTGTCGCGAGTGGAACTCAGTCTCTCGACCCTTCCTATTTCAACATATCGTTATTCATGGAGAAGACGATATTTACGATTTCCTTGACATTCTCATCTACTCCTCCGGCATCGGTCAAGTCGTGAACGATCTCACTGTCAAAGGTGGTCCCGTATACGGAGATTGCGGCGTAAACTTCCTGGAACTCCTAGCTTCCAGAGTTCTGGTGATCATGCCCGCCTTGGAGACTCTAACCCTGTCAGGGTTCACAATCGACGACTTCTCCCCCACGACGCTTCCACACCTCGCACAGCTCCGTGGTGTCACCACTCTCAAGTTCCGTGACATCACATGCTCTCTCCCAGTCCTCTGGGGTTATATGTCCTCATTTCCATCGCTCCAAGCTGTTGATATATCCGGACATTCGGCACATAGGCGTGGAGAACGCTTTGATCCCAAACTCCTTGAAGATGTAAACCCGAGCTCTAATCTCATATCTTTGAGGTTGGACAGTTGTCATCGCGTGGATCGCTTCATCGAACGGCTCAAGGCATCCAATTGGGCTCAATCCATCCACTCCCTTTCACTTATCTCGGGTTATTGGGAGGCATCTATCATGCGTGACCTCCTCATGTCCTCCCCATGTCTAGAGGAACTTCATCTCGACGTCACTTCCAATAGTGGTGAGTACTCCAAGTTTCAAAACAATCTGTATATCGTCTGAAGGCATGATTGTTATTTCAGAAATACCAACCTATATTCGGCTGGACACAGTTCCCAAATTACGCGTTCTCACCATCAAACATTACATTCTCGACGACAACATCAAATCTTTCTTCGCGAATTCTCGCCATGAAAATCTCCGGTGTCTCATCTTCCGCCTCAGCGATATCGACTACGATCACCATCCTAGATATCGTGACATTTTCGGGATCTTGAATGCCGAACGTTTTCCCCGCCTTGAAGAGTTCCAGGTTGTCGCGGACAGTTATTGGGCCCCGGAAGACCTCATGTCAGAGCTTCAGCCATTTGTAGATTTTGTGAAGGAGGATGGTGTGACGGTAATCAGATCTTCGGCTGTACACATACGGCTGAGGCTTCCTGATCGACGACGACGGCGATAGGTACGGGTTCAAATATTTTGGTTCTTCTTCAGAACTCAATGTATCCTTGTTCATTGCCTGAACAGAGATGCAAGATCCCATTCGAAGTTTCCCCGTGACAGTTCGGCGACAGCGCCGTTTCTATCGATATACTGAAGGGCATATATGATCGTGCTTTTACTTCATGAATAGCTCAACCAAGGCGTGGAGCCAGTATCGAGCAAGTTTTCGTCCATTGGTTCATTGTCGAATAGAGATGCGAGTAATCAATTAGGTCCAAATGTGAGGACTTGCTGTTTCTCGTTCTGTCCGAACGAGCGCCTCAGCATCGGGTATCATTTTCTCCCGAACGAAAGTTGGTGGGTGTATGGAGTCAAAGTCATCATGCTTTTTCCGACCGACTCGTCCTTCCCAGATAGATGCCATATCTCCAATGTCTCCACTGTTCTTATCAGCAAGCTCTACGCATGTACCTACAAGTCTCCTTCCGTTAACGTGATTGTTTCTATAAATTACACACCAGTGGGAATGAAAACCCTTTGGGGCCCAATCAACGATAACCAATGCGTGGTGTCAACCTGTTCGCACGGGTGGGTATGGATGGATATCTCTTATTTTTGAGCAATGGTTGTGTCTTTGCTACTGACATTTCAACCATGTCCCCCGAACCTGAGTTCAGACCCCAGCTAGGTTTGCGATTTCTTCCTCATTGCGAACCCCGCTTTAACGCGTCTTGCAGACGAAAGTGTTGGCTATGGAGTCGTCGTTGGTGCGTGAACTTAAATCCTGATGTTTGGTAGCGCTCACAGGATCCATCTTTAAGGCGTCGGCTTCTTCTTTGCTGGTCTTATGCTGGTATTGACCACACTACAAGCGAAATTCTCCAAGTTCTCGCCTTCCAAGTCGGAGGAATTCACTGTACGTGTCATTGTGTGCATCGATCGTCGGTGTGGGCTTGTGATGGATGTTTCGTTTACAAGACGGCTTCGAGAAGTGTGAAAGTAAGTAGTGTCTTACTAAGCACCGAATAAGTGTATTGAAGATATCAGCCTGGTCTTGTCTGTTGCGGCATGTGAGCATTTCGGTCATTCTGTACCTCGGAATATCACGTCATACGTTGAACAATTCGCAGTGTGAGCGCGTGGACATGGAGCGCGACTCTTCTTCAATCGAGCACGGCGGCATACACCTTCGGTATGCTATTGTTTCCCTCTCATGTTTCGAGCCCCAATTTGATCGTTTGTATGTAGGGGTCAGCGGACCATGGTAAATTCAAATTTTCACGCTATGTTATGGGCAGGTGTCCGGTCTCATGGTCGTTGACCAGGTGGTATGGCGTGGGAGGCACTATTCAGCTGGCTTTCTTTGCAATGGTAGCGGCGAAGGTCAAGATGAAGGCGAATGGCGCACATACGTTTTTGGAGGTGCGTTTTCGTCCTGCTGTCTGCTTTGTGTACTGGTAACATATGGGAGTGTCCAGATTGTCAAAGCTAGATTTGGTACCGGTGCTCATTTACTCTTCACATTTTACGCGTTTTTGTGTATTTTGGTCGTATGTGGGTCATTACTATGTGAGTTGTTCCGTTTGTATCCCATTTTCTTCGACACTCATGAGATGACCATTGAATCAGTGGGCGGGTCGGCTACAGTCACTGCCCTCACTGGAATGAATACAATCGCAGCGTGTTTCCTTCTTCCCATCGGAATCGCAGTATACGTGGTTTTTGGTGGCTTACGGGCTACGTTCATCTGCGACTGGGCACACACCATCATCCTATTCATTATAATCTACCTCTTTGTCGGACGTACATAGTACGCTTTCTAACCCGTGAAGTGTTCTTAGGGTTTTCTGATTCCTTTCCTTCCAGTGGAACTTCCCCGGAGATTGGTGGTATTCGTGGGATGTATGCCCTGTTAAAACAGGCTGGTATTGATACTCCGGTTCAAGGAAACGAGGGCGGGAGTTATTTGACGATGAAGTCTAATCAAGGTATTACGTTTGGTGCCGCGACGATTCTTTCAGGTATGTTCTCTCTGGTCGGGGCCGGGGTATTTTTTCAAGTGATGACATATGACCCAACAACAGGTTTTTCTGGTGTATTCTGCGATCAAGGTATCTATTTTGGCGAGCTTATGTTGTGTGACAGGAAAATGACTCCCGTTGGCTCGGTTCTTGTCAGGTTACTGGCAACGAGTGAGTGCTCGTTCATGAAGTGTGATGATATTCTTCGAGCATCGGAAGGCTATCGCAAGTGCTCCACGATCAACAACAAAAGCATATGTGAGCAATGTCGTATCATTTTCGCTCCAAACGTCTCACTGAGTGATGAATAGATGCTCGGTGGGCTTTCCTGGTTTGCAGTTCCCTGGGCATTTGCCTCTTGCCTCGGTCTCGCAGCGAGAGCATTAGTCAACAACGTAAGGGAACAAGATACTTTTTTCATTCCATATGTATCTAAAGTGATCGTATGCATCACCAAGCCTAAGTTTCCAACATATCCTTTTCCGCTCTCTGCCTCACAGACGAGTGCGGGGTTGGCTGCACCGGCAGCTGCCACTGTTGTTATGGGGAAGGGAGGAGCCGTGGCGATCCTCCTTGTTGTCTTGTATGTTGACGATATCCCTCGAATGTAACCTGTATCAACCCACTTCTGTTCAGCATGGCTGTGACTTCGGCTTCAAGCGCGGAGCTCATCGCAGTCTCGAGTCTATTGTGGGCCATTCTCCACGCTTCGAATGCATACATTACTGATTACGCTTGCATGCAACCTTCGCAGCTCGTATGAGTACGTATATATCCCTTTACGCACTTGATCACATTCTCAACCTTTGTTCTAGTTTATATAGAACGTATTTCCGACCATCCGCTACTGGTGCGGAGATTGTGAAAGTGTCACACTACTTTATCTGTTTCTGGGCTGTTTGGATGGGAGCATGGGCCACAATTGTAAGTTCTGTGCTCGCGATTGACGAACCATCTTACGAAGAAGAACGCGCAAGCTTCACAAAGCCAGTATAGATCTAGGTTGGGTACGTTCAATGATCCTTTCTTCAGTGCCTTCCTTTTTGAACAACTTTCGTTTTAGCTGTTTTATGTCCAGTATGTCCATATTTGTTTTCATCCCAAGCTCATCAAAACGCTCGTCCTGTAGAGGGGTCGTCTTGAGTCCATCTGTCATTCCTATCGGGTTAACCGTGACATGGTCGAAGCTATCTCGCGCGGGCGTTTTCTCTGGTTGCATTATCGGAGCCATTACTGGAATGCTTGCATGGATGATCGGTTGTTGGAAGATATTCGGTATGATTTCTCGAACCCTCGACCTACCTGATTGCTGAACTCATTCGTCAAGGTGCCATCACTGTCGCCAACCTTGCCGAGCCATACTCAGCAGTTTGCAGCGGTTTGACGGGACTGCTCTTTTCTGGAGTGATTACCATTCTGGTATCGTTATGGAGTATGTAATTCCTTATTGCCCTCAACGTGGACCCTTGAGTCCTTGACAAATAATTCTCATACTCGACAGATCCTGCGAATTATGATTTTGAAGGCACTCGTGCTATCATCGTTTACGACAAATCCGATGACGTCGCTGGAATGCCCTCGACGTCCAATGACCCTGAAGATAAGGATCCAGAGCAAGGAAAACGAAAAAACGAAAAGGGAGATAGTATTGTCCTCATTCAGGGCGCGGGAGAACAGGAGAAACAAGACTCGTCCGAAACAGTATCGACGGTTGCGGACGTCGAAACACTTCAAAGAGTATTCGTCAAAGCGACATGGTATTCCATCTTTTTGACCGGTTGTGTCGCCATCTTCGGTATGATATCTCTTGTTCCTACAACACTCAACATCTACAACACTATGATCTCGCGTCATTCTTTGCAGTACCTCTGCCGATGTTCTTTTCACGCTACGTTTTCAGTGAAAGGTTCTACACATTTTGGGTAGCATGCTCAATGTGAGCTCTCCATTGATATTCCCTCGTCGATGTTGATATGGTTGACGGGGCTTCCGATGTTCTCTAGTATCTGGGTCGCGCTGAGTGGGATTTTCTGCATCATACTTCCCTTGTGGGAATCACGCAAGGAGATCTCTGTCATTGCTAGAGGTGTTGTTGGTATGACATCAGAGAAGGTTGCTACGTGAGAGGTTTATTTTAAGCCTTAGAGGATTCAACTAGGAAAGGTAGAACACAATGATACCATGATATTCGCCGAACTCGTTGGGGTGTGATACTATGGTCATGACCGTCCGCGTTGTATGCCTTCTACAAACTATAGAAAGTTTGTTGACGCGTCCCGGTTACCCCATGAGTGTGCGTCAGTGCCTCACGGGAGCATCAGAACATTTGAATGTCCAGTCAACGGTCGAACTCGAACCTGGTCGAAAGATTGAGGAAAGTTCGACTGTTGTGACCTATTTGTACACCTTCGTCGGGTCCAATAGAGTTGTCGTGCTCACTTCAACTTGAAGTTCTTTCCGTGTGGTTCTTCGTTGCTCCCAGAACAGTGCCCGCTCACTATGGTGGATGATGCTCGAAAGTTCGAAATACGTCTGATCTTGGAGACCTCTTTGTTCTCACTGTTCAAGTTATTCCACCTCTATGATGTCGAGTACTACAATCATTCTAGAGACCATGACATCTCCGGACTCTTGAATGCCAACCGTACCCTTACCCTGAAGAATCCCAGGACGTTATGGGCAGTTGTTATGCTCCATAAGATCTCATATGACAGCTTTGGCCACTTATCGATTTTGTGAAGGAGAATGGTATGACGGTATGCAGGCCTTCGGCCATACACATATGGCTGAGATTTCCTGATCGACGACGACGTTAGGTATGGTTTCAATGATTGTGGTTCCTCCTTCAAAACTCAAAGCACACCCATGAATTGCTTGAACAGAGATTCCAGATCCTAATCGTGGTTTTTCTCCTAACGGTTCGGCGACAGTGCCATTCCTGTCTGTCTGTCCAGGGACATCTATGATGGTGCTTTTTGCTTAATTCGATCAACACTTAAAGCCAGGGTCGAGCAAGACTTAGGATCGTCATTCCATCGTCGAGTCCAGATATGGGCATCAAATTTGGGACCAGTAGGAGGACTTGCGGTTCCTCGATCTGTTTGTTACCCCGACATCCGGGTTCATACGCCTCGTCTCGGTTCCCTCTTTGCTTGAAAGGAAACTTCGAGTCGATATTAAACTTCGTTCAAGCCGACTTGTCCTTCCCAGATTGATGTCATGTCTTCAATGCCTCCTTTCATTTACCTTATCAGCATTCTCGATGTATGGACTTGGAAGACACTTTTCCATTCGTGCTGACTTACTCGCACGGATGGAGGACGGGCACGAATATCTCTATTTTTTGAACAGGGTTCCTCCCCTTCCCCCTTGTTTCTCCGGCAGTTTGACCATGCTCCCAGAACCTGAATTCAAGCCCCAACTAAGTTTGCTGTTTTCTCTGCACCACGAAACCTGCGCTTACGTGCCCCACAGATGAAAGTGTCGGCTATGGAGTGGTCGTTGGTGGGTAAACACACAGATCGCCAATGTTCGCCATCGCTTACAGAGTCCGTGTCTTAGGCGTCGGCTTCTTCTTCGCTGGCCTCATGCTGGTATTGACCAGATTGCAAGCAAAGTTCTCGAATTTTCCCCCTTCCAAGCCGGAAGAATTTACGGTACGTGTCGTTGCTTGAACCGCTTGTCGTCGTGATAGATGTCCGTCTTCAAGGCCGCTTCGAGAAGTGTGAAAGTGAGTGGCTTATTAAGCAACAACATCAGAGTATTGACGATATCAGCCCGGTCTTGTCTGTTGCGGTATGTGAGTAATCCGATTGCTCAAGTGACACCCCGTGTGTTGAATGCCTCGCAGTGTAAGCGCGGGCACATGGAGTGCGACTCTGCTTCAGTCAAGCACTGCGGCATACACGTTCGGTACGCGATTTTTCGCTGAATATCATGCACCGAATTTATTGTTAGTACATAGGAGTCAGCGGACCATGGTGAATTTCATTCTGTGAGCAGGTGCCCACTCTCATGGGTCTTTCACCAGGTGGTATGGCGTGGGAGGCACCATCCAGATGGCTTTCTTCGCAATGGTAGCAGCCAAGGTCAAGATGAATGCGAATGGGGCTCATACCTTTTTAGAAGTACGTCCCGCAGTGAACATGATATCCTGATGATCTGAACGGAACTTCCAGATTGTCAAAATTAGATTTGGCACCGGAGCTCATCTGCTCTTCACATTTTATGCCTTTTTGTGTATCTTGGTGACATGTGGATCATTGCTATGTGAGTCGTTTTGTCAGAACCCATTTTCTTGGACACTCATTGGATGACGCTGAATTAGTGGGCGGGGCGGCTACTGTCACCGCCCTTACTGGAATGAATACAATCGCAGCGTGTTTCCTTCTTCCCATCGGAATCGCAGTATACGTAGTTTTTGGAGGCTTACGGGCTACTTTTATTTGTGACTGGGCACACACCATTATCCTATTCATCATCATCTATCTCTTCGCTGGACGCACATAGTACGTTGGCTTATTCATGGCCTAATCCTACGGAGTTTCTGATTAATTTCCCAGTGGAACCTCCCCTGAGATCGGTGGTATTCGTGGCATGTACGATCTGTTGAAGCAGGCTGCGATTGATACTCCAGTACAAGGTAACGAGGGCGGTAGTTATCTAACTATGAGATCCAATCAAGGCATTACGTTTGGTGCTGCAATAATGATATCAGGTATGTTCTCTCCGGCGCGTGCCAAACATCTCTTCCCTGCGGAGACTAGTATTTGGTCCCTCAAATAGGCTTCTCTGCGGTATTCTGCGATCAAGGTATTTCGAGGTTACGCCGCATAGTAGGCAAACGACCTCATTGGCTTATACTTTTTGAACAGGATACTGGCAACGCGTGAGTGCTCTTTTATGCAAAGTGGTGACCTCTCTTGAATCTCCTGCATCCTAAGGCTATCGCAAGCGCTCCTCGATCAACAACAAAAGCTTATGTTAGCGGTGTCATGTTTCGCTATCTGAAAATGTATCGCTGAGGAGTTGACCCAGATGTTCGGAGGGATTTCCTGGTTCGCAATCCCCTGGGCATTCGCGTCCTGCCTCGGTCTGGCGGCAAGGGCACTGATCAATAACGTATGTATAAACGAGGCCCTCGAATTGACGTGTATCTAACCTCATCGTCTCGCGAAGCCCAAGTTTCCCACCTATCCGTACCCCCTCTCCGCCTCGCAAACGAGTGCAGGGTTGGCAGCACCAGCAGCCGCCACTGTCGTAATGGGAAAGGGAGGAGCAGTGGCGATCCTTCTCGCCGTGTTGTATGCCGACCATGTCCCTCAAATGCGATTTATATTGACACATTTCTATCAAGCATGGCTGGAACTTCGGCCACAAGTTCGGAGCTCATAGCAGTCTCGACTTTATTGTTGGTCGTTCTCTGCGCTTCGGATGACCATTGCTCATAGTGTATGGATGCAATATACACAGCTCGTATGAGTGCGTACTTTTTCCTTCGCGCTCTTCTTCAGTCTTACCTCGTTGTTAGCTTGTATCGAACGTATTTCCGACCGTCTGCTTCCGGTGCGGAGATTGTAAAGGTATCACATTACTTCATCTGTTTTTGGGCGGTGTGGATGGGAGCATGGGCCACAATAGTGAGTTCTGTGCTTGTAGGACATAAACTATCTTACAACGAAAAACATACAAGCTTCACAAAGCAAGTATAGATCTGGGATGGGTACGTTCCATTATTGTTCCTTCAAGGCCTTTCTTTTTGAGCAACTTTCGTTTCAGTTATTTTATGTCCAGTGCGTTGATCTCTGTCTCCGCCCCGAGCCCACCAACACGCTCATCCTGTAGAGGGGTCGTTTTGAGCCCATCTGTCATTCCTATCGTGTTAACTGTGATGTGGCCGAAATTATCGCGCGCGGCCGTTTTCTCTGGGTGTATCATTGGAGCCATTCTTGGAATGCTTGCATGGATGATCGGATGTTGGAAGATATTCGGTATACATTCTTGACTAGGAAGACATACCAGATTGCTGAATTCATTCCTCGAGGTGTCATCACTGTCGCCAACCTTGCTGAACCATACTCAGCAGTTTGCAGCGGGTTGACGGCACTACTCTTTTCGGGAGTGATCACCATTCTGGTTTCGTTATGGAGTATGTGCTTATTGTCCTCAACGTGGGTTCTTGACAGATAATTCTCATACTCGACAGATCCTGCGAATTATGATTTTGAAGGCACTCGTGCTATCATCGTTTACGACAAATCCGATGGCGTCGCTGGAGTGCTGCCGACGTCTTATGACCCTGAAGAGAAGGGTTCAAATGCAGAGCAAGGAAAAGGAGAAGGAAAAGACGCAAAGGGAGATGGCATTGTTCTCCTCCAAGACACGGGAGAACAGGAGAAACGCGACCCACCCGACTCAGCAACGACGCCTGTGGACATCGAGTCACTCCAAAGAGTATTTGTCAAAGCGTCATGGTATTCCATCTTTTTGGCCTGCTGTGTCGCTATCTTCGGTATGATATCTCCTAAATGTACAACATCCTAACCTCGCATCATCTTCTTCAGTGCCTCTACCAATGTTCTTTTCCCGCTACGTTTTCAGTGAAGGTTTCTACACCTTTTGGGTGGCATGTTCGATGTGAGCTCTTTGCTGATATCCTCCCGTTGATATTCAATGATTGGCTGAGTTGTCAATATTCTGTAGCATTTGGGTCGCGTTGAGTGGGATTTTCTGCATCATACTACCCTTGTGGGAATCGCGGAAAGAGATCACTGTCATTGCGAGAGGTGTTGTCGGTATGATGCCAAGGAAGGCTGCTCCGTGAGAGGTGGATTTGGTGCCGTAGAGGGCCCGACTCGGAAACATAGTCACGGTGTATGGTGTTTCCTGAGCTCTAAAGTGGTGGCGGAGACATTGTCATGGCCAGCGTATTCTGTGTCTTGTGAAAGCGCATGCACAATAGAAACTTCGTGAGGATTCTCTTTTGCTCCAAGAGTGATCCTCATGAGAGCCTTGGAATATCTGCAAGGTCCTGTCGAATGTGGTCGAAAAGTCGAAGAAAGTTCGAGACTGTTGTGACCTATTTGTACACTTTCCTTAAATACTCACGTTTGTCCAGAAATGGTATCGCCATCAATACGTTTCTCGCTTCTTTGCCCCCTCAGGCTGGTTCTCCGTTGCTCTCAGAAAGTGCCTCCTATGTGCCCACTCACTACAACGGACGATGCTCGAAAGTTCCAGATATTATTGATCTTGGAAACCCCTTCGTTTTCTGGTGTTCAATTGCGTTCACATCGTCTTTGGGTCGATCTCGAAAGTTTCGATGACATTCTTCAACGCAACCTCGAAGGTATATAAGGCACCGAGCTCACTGACGTTCTGCAACACAACAAAAATCAGCACATCCACACTCGACAGCTTTCTCTCTACTTCATCTAGTACCACACTCTAAACAATGTCTCTTTCTCGCGTCCTCTACGAACCCTTCTACTCCCTCTCTGACTTTGATCGCCTTTTCGACGAGGCCTTCACTGCTCGTGAGTCGAACAACCGCAATGGACAACAAGTCCAGCGCCAGAGCTCCAGAAGCACGTCCTTACGACCAAGGTTTGTCATTCACACTTTTCTCAACTAGCTTATGTTACTGACGATATATTCCTCCTGCAGGATGGATATCCACGAGGATGCCAAAAGTAACACCATCACCGCTACCTTCGAGCTCCCCGGATTAAAAAAGGAGGACGTCAGCATTGACATCCACAACAACCTTCTCACCATTTCCGGGGAGTCCAAGATATCTTCCGAACACGAAGAGGGCGGATACGCGGTTCGGGAACGCCGCTTTGGGAAATTCTCGCGCTCTATCCCTCTCCCTGAAGGTGTCAAGGTAAGCCGATCTCACTTGGAGTATCATAAGGAACCGGGTACTCAATTTGTGGTGTCACAGAGCGAGCAGATTGGTGCGTCCTTGGACAACGGGGTCTTAACTGTTACATTCCCCAAGTCCACTCCCGAGCAGGCCCCAAAGAAGATCGCCATTTCTTGAATACGTCTCCGATTGAATCATAATGTCGCGTTCTCTTGACAATCAGGAGAATGAAACAAGATCGAAGAAGGCTTCTGTACCCTGTAAAAATGTGATCCATGTTTTCGCTGAACCAATTGTGTTTTGCTTATTTGTAGTTCTTGTTGTGAAATGCATATTGTTTTCCGTAACTCCGTCTTTGCGTGCTTCTTTGCTTCCATACCCGACAAAGACTTTGTTCGCAGCTGAGTGTGCCACGGTCTCGATCAGCGCGTTCCTGCGCAAGACCCTGGATCATCATAGTAAGAACTCCGGTCCAAGCTGTAGAAGTGCAAAGCTGGGCGAAGATTCTACGGGAAGGTTGGTCATCTCTCCGTATTCAGGTATATTTCGCCCGCTCAACTTGAATATGATATGCCTCGTCTCATTATCTACGCGATTCAATGTCGCTATTATTCCCGGATACTCGACTCAAACTTTTGAATTATGATCTACCAGCGAACGACATCACATATCACTTCGATTATTACTGACATCCTCACGTATGCTAGATACGCCTCGGTCAATCTCGCTGACTCTGATGATCAACGACTTTAGATCACCATATTTCGAGGAGTGATGGTCTATTGGAGTTAAACCAAGCACCTAATATCATCACATATGGAGCCCAGTCTTCACGATTGAAGGGGAAAGCAGCAAGAGGAGAAACTACCAGGTGAGTGCACTAATGGTAAAGTAGGGACTAGATTCTCGCAACAGACCTGAGAGGCTTGATGGATATATCAATGATCGGTATTGTTCTGCTCGTTGTGGAGACCATTACAATTTTACCGAGGAATGGCCAATGATGAACTAGGGCCTTCCTTACGACCAACATGTACGGCATGACTTGCTCTTCGACTGCGGGAATTAGCAGGAAGTTCTCAGACATGTCAACTTTTACCGTTCAATGGCAGTTCACTCAATGTGAGCAATACAGAGCCGGAAGATGTCTTGCCTTGTCTCGCTTGATGCAGTACATGATCAACGTGCCAACATGGCGAGTGGTCAACGCTCGAAGTCAACTGATCGCAGGGCCGGAATCTCACTACGGTTAAACTGACAGCCGTCTGAGAACCACGCAGGATTGGGTGGTCCATATGGTGGTCCTCCCCATCGTCGCGAATGTTTTCTACCGTCGAAAACATGACTGAGCTCACTGTATTGCGGAATGGCCAAGAGTTTCACTCCATCGGCCCACTTCACCTTCAGTTCGCACGTGGACCTACGCGGTAAGTCCTGTGCGTGATCATGGGATGCGAACACCCACGTCTCGCACTCCCATCAGCTTCTCAGAAGGCGCCAACACCTTCTATCCATCGCTTCCAACCCGGCTCAAAACCGCTGGTGCTGTTTGGGGCAATGGGCACTATGCTCCAAAAGCTTCTTTTCCAGACTTATAAAAGCTCTTGCTTTTCCGAGTTTCATCCGGTAGGGTTGTCCTACTCCTCCTCTTGCGCAAGGATCCCAAGATGAAGCCTTCCCCGGGCATCTCTATCGTTTCCACGCTGTCGTTCGGCTCCATTTTGGGCTGTCTTGCCGCTACGGTCAGTACTGTACCTGCTCCATCCACGGTCCTGTCAGGAAGTGCGAGCTCTTCGGGATTAGCTTCAAGTGCACTTGCCTCTAGCCAACTTTCGAGCGTTATTGCGTCATCTGGTTCTTCTCCGCCGTCCAGCATATCCTCATTCACTCCCTCATCTACCCCAGCGAATGTGAGCTCCGCCATCTCTTCAGCATTCTCTTCGGGTTCTGTCCTTTCGTCGGTTTCCGGAAATGTCTCCCAGCCAGCGCCAACCTTCAACAGCGGTACTGGAACGGAAACTGGTGAGTGATCCTTTCATTATCGGACGTCCCTCGAGTCTGGTGCCGGCAGTGGTGCTGGTGTCCGGTAGGAGCCAGGGAGAATGTGGAGACGCGTCAAGGTCGCGC